>JALPQI010031958.1:0-36225 GCA_025490895.1 Thaumatotibia leucotreta
AGGACCCTGCGAACATAAAGATTATCAAAGAACGAATTCGTCGAAATCCGTGCCGCACCCAGAAGAAAATGGCTCTACAGACGGGAATTTCACGTATATCGGTAAATAGAATACTTAAATATGATCTTAAATTAAAAGCGTATAGTAAGAGAAAAGTGCATTATCTAAATGATCGTCTACGGAAAATGCGACTCAAACGTTGTCGGACCCTACTTAGGCGACACGACCCTACAAAAATATTGTTCACGGATGAGAAGATATTTACTGTCGAAGAAAAATTTAACAGGCAGAATGATAAAATCTACGCCAAAAGCTCAAAGGAGATTCCGTCTAACGTGCGAAATGTCCAACGCACACATCATCCGGCTAGCGTCATGGTATGGTGGGGAGTTTCATATGAAGGCGTTACGAAATTACATTTCTGCCAACAGGGGGTCAAAGTTAAAGCACAAAATTATCAGAGTGACATTCTCAAGAACGTTGTAAAACCCCTATCTACCACTCTATTCGCTGGAAAGGACTGGATTTTCCAACAAGATTCAGCACCATCGCATAAAGCGAAATCTACACAAAAGTGGCTAAACGAAAATTTGCCTGGGTTTATTAGTACTGAGGAATGGCCTTCTTCAAGCCCAGACTTAAATCCTTTAGATTACTCTTTGTGGACGGAATTAGAGCTAAGGGCATGCCGAAAGCCGCATCCAAACCTTCAGGCCCTGAAGCGAGCCTTAGTGAGAGAAGCGAAGCGTATTCCTATTGAAAAAGTACGTGAAGCTATTGATGAGTGGAAACCGCGTTTAAGAGCCTGTATAAAAAATAAGGGTGGACATTTCGAGTAAATTATATTTTTATTTTACTAAGACATTGTCTTTCATTAACCCTATAACTGTGTCATAAAAATAAATTATCTTATCTAATTATAATTCGAGTATTCATTTCGTCTCAAAACTTATGAACACACGAGGTACATTAAAGAATCTCGACTGTATCTTATTATACCCCGGTTTCCCTTTTGAAGTAAGCGAACCGTAATCAATAAAGGTGTTTGCTGCATATTATTACATTTTCATCTTAACGTGATCGACTGTCACAGGGACTATGCTACAAGTTTTCATAAGCGTAAAAGAACTGCTTGTAAAGCATAACTTGTTTCCATTGTTTTACTTCACTCGCAGCACGTTCGACAAGTTCTTCGAATAAATTACCAAGGCAATCTAGACTAGAGGTGCGATTAAGCTTAGGCGTCATTCGCCGGTCCAGTTGTCAGGGAAGTGGAAAATATGGGCATTATATGAGTGATTGGGACGCCTCGGTGGACTCGACTCGGTCGCTCGCTCGACTCGAGCCGGTCAGATATAAATAGAATCGGCTAAAAATACACAGTACGGATTGCACCTGCGACGCAATAGCGCGCTGTTATCTAAGATATCTTCAATAAAGACGACTTCCATGCCAACCATATCCATTACGAGTCCAATATCCTACACGAGGACGTTTATTTTTACAGTTACAATGTAATTTTGGGACATTGATTTTAAATTTTAAGGGTATACCGTCAATCAGTTATCATTTTTTCATGATATAATCCAAAACATGATTGCGCGTAATGGCGTAAAAGAGGTCGTCACTGCAGCTTCGGGGCGTCAGTTTGTTGAACCTGTCGCCGTCAACAGAGCTGCCATGTATACAGATTTATCTCTATTTATACAGATTTTAGAGAATGGTAAAGATTTATCTTAAATTTGATTTATACAAATTCCTATTCATTTAAAAAGTTTTGATACAAATCATTTAGTTTAAATTTAGGCCAAATTTTCACCGTCGTTATTCACTCCAAACGGCAAATTCATACAACAAAAGCTTGTATTTTTACACTAAAAAAAAGGTATGTGTGTATTCGCATTCAGCAATAAACGAACAGCTTAATCTAGACAATACCCATAAGAATTACATTTTCTACTTCAGGTATTGATTTATACCCGTCATCAGTTCATCACCATAAGTCTATGTGATGTATGTTTTTTTTTTCAATAACAATACTAAGATGCTTACTACTACAATTTCGCCAAACCAAAGTTTAACGGCGAGGTAAAGGTAGGTGTGATGTGTATGAGTGATAATAACTCTTAAAAATCTGTAAGATGCAGATGTCAAAGTAAGAAGTCTCTTACTTTGACATCTGGCATCACCGGCCGTCAAATGTGCGCGGTGGCAGCGCACCGAGGGGCGCGGGCGCAGGCAGCGGTGCATCAACCTCCGATAACTTGTAATTTGTAATTACAAGCCTTTACTGCGCTCGGTCGGGGCCACAGGAAATAACCACATTTACAAGCACACTATATACATTAATTTCGCCAATTCTGTATTCACTTACTAATCAAAATCAGCTACAGCGCATAGACATTATAACTTGTTTTACTGTTTTCATCGATTATGAATTATTCAATAATCAGTGAAAAGGTCGAATTTGTTTATTTCCGGTAAAAAATAGTAAAAACAAATATAAAAAATAATCCTCACAAAAAGGAATCGATTGTCATCAATATATTATTTTTAAATAAAGATAGATTAATAAAGAGTCACGAATGCACATGTGGAACCTCTGAAGCAGCGGGCCATAGATTATTGTACCTAAACGCTTACCATTTGTTGTTTGTTATCGACATGCTATATGAACTCAACAGCTTTATTCCTTTATTAATCAACGTTATGTCATTAGTGAAATTGTTTTATAAAATTATTGCGTATGTATGTTATAAATCTTGTATATAGATGCGTTTGATGTCGATTTGCGGAAAAATTGGCCAGAATATAACAACAACAACAACAACAATTAGACGTAGGGGATTACACATTTTTGTATGCATATTTTACTATCTACTTGAACTGTAATATTTAGGCAAATGTCAAATCGTCAAAAGTTACATATTACCTACATATACCGCACGGTATTTCGACTACTTAGTTCTGAATACCGTGCTGCGGAAATTCAAGATCTCAGCAATTCGGAACGGTAAGTCTAATCAAGATTTAAGATGAGAACTATAACTATGGTAAATCCAATCAAGATTTAAAATGAAAACTATAACTATGGTAAATTTAATCAAGATTTAAAGTGATATTATCATTATGAATTATGATCAAGCAAATTATTAGTTAACGATAAAACTTTAGTTGATATGATAGGTACACGACAAACTGATAATATCATTATGTATCATAAATTCATAAACTAATCGTGCGTCCAGAAATACAACAAATATTACAGTAAACTCGATCCTATAAGTAGTGAGCTCAAAAAAGGTTTTTTACTTATTACACCCATTTTTTAATAAAATTAACTTCAATTATTATATATGTACTTATGTATCCCTTAATTAGACATGCAATAAGTCTGCGGTCTTTTGTACTTGAGACTATTTTTCCACAAGGTCGCTCCCGAGTCCCGTCTTCGCTTACGTTAGTCTGCTTAGTTCCAAAAATAGAAGGTAATAAGCTTAAAAACAAGTTACCAACTTGCGAGACGGTAATGCAAAAACACAGACTATCTCCTATAGACATCCCATTATGTGAAATATAAACTACTTGCAGTATAGATGATCCGGCTGCCAGTACCAATTTGCCGGCTGATTTATAAACGAGCGAATGCTTGTTCTATCCCCCATTCTACGAAATCAACGAATTTCGACACATTAAGGTGCGTTTAAACCAAAAGAGCATTCTCTGTTCTAGCGCCCGTTCTACGAAATCAACCAATCACGTTTTCTGTACCGATCGAATTTCGTAGAGTGGGTGGTTAGAACAGCGAATGCTCTTTTAGTTTGAACGCACCTTTACGTTTTGTGTAGCGAACGAATTTCGTAGAGTGGGGATAGAATGAGCATTCGCTCGTTCGGTGTAAATCCACCTTTAGTAGCTGTGCCATAAGTTGGTATGTAAGGTTTACGTTAGCATTTACTAGATAAGTAAAGCAGTCTCCATCTTGAGTATCAACCGGTAGCCGTACGATGAGTTAATAAGAAATATTTACGTATACGTTTACTCAACTCACAAAACTTAATTGCCAACTAACTGTACGGCTACGGAGGTTTGTTAGTAGTTTGTAGCTATTACGTAACATGCTTCAACAGATAATGCAACTATGCAAGGCTTGACAATTGAAATATGACGTTAGTAATAGTATTTTTCTTCTTAATTTTAATAAATTTAGAAAAGGAATAAAATAGCGTACTGCGGCGTTGCATCACACTGCTGCTACAACGGAAAAACAGCGCTGGCGTTACCAGCTTTATGCTGAGATGTAAATATTCAGTTTTTAATGTTTTGGTTGTTTTAATTTTAAATTAATTTTTTTCTTTCTTTATGCACAAAAAAATAAATAAATCATACAACAAGAGTTAAAAATTTGTTCTTGGAGTACCGAGTTGACCCATGATAAGACAGATAGTGTTTTACTTATTTATTTGTAAGCTTTGTGGCGCATTTTCACATAGCTCTTTCTCTAAATCGGCACAAAACTAAAATTAAGCACACTATTTTTCAATAATCAAAAAGCAAATAGGTCCTGATTCTGAGTAGCAGTGATCCAAATAAGTTATTTTTTAAAACAAATTAGAGGACATTTCACTGATCATATTTGATTAAAGATTGATGATGGGCAGCAGCGTCATCATAGTGGACACATTACTGCGATCGCCAATCCGCTTGCCTAGCGTGGCGATTATGGGCATTTACCTCCTAATGCGTCTATACGCATAGTTAATATGAGAGGCCTACGTCCAACAGTGGACTATCATAGGCTGATGATGATGATGATGATGAGAGGACATTTGTGTCATCATTGAAATATGTCACTAGTATAGCAATGTTCATATTTATGGAACAACTTGTAACACTCATACTAGGTTCGAATGGTATGACCAACGTCACAGTCTCGTCTTGGCACCATCGCGTGTTAGTGATCTGTGTATAAAAACGGGCTGTGGGATAGTTAACTCTGGACGCCCTTCTATATTTATAATCCCAGCGTAACAGGACCGGGTGAGTTTAAACCCGCTTTATTACGATAATAATAATGAATTTCTGACAAAAACAAGAGCGAGAGTATTTTTATGACACGCGATGACAGAGGAAATTATTAAGCGTCTGCAGATTAAAATACGGTACCAAGGTACAGTATCTTGGGCGCCTGAGCTACCGCTCCGAGGGTTCCGCGCCATTTTCATTATCATCATCACTACATAGTATAAAATAAAGTCACTTTTTCTGTCCCTATGTCCCTTTGTACGCTTAAATCTTTTTTGATAAGATTGATTTTTGAACGGATTTTGATAAGATTTTTGTTAATAGGTAGAGTAATTCAAGAGGAAGGTTTTTATGTAGGTATATAGTACCCGTGCGAAGCCGGGGCGGGTCGCTAGTTATTTTCTATACTAGAAACAATAAAAGTTCTGTTGTTTGCCTGAAATAATCGCCATGTCTGAAAAGATTAAAATTATAAATAAATAATATGTATTGAGTACACTAAAAATATTATGCATAATAACATTTTATGCTTAACATGGACATATGGATATTGGATATAGTACTAAAAAAGCTCACATTTAATCTGTGTAGGTAAATTTGAACTCTACTCGTCAGCTCTAGTTATAGTCACGGGCAAAGGGAAGGGAATAGGGTTAGGCATATCTCAGTATCACCTTTCAATACGGTACCCTAAAAAAGAAAAATTACTTTTTTTATGTGGTTGTGTAGTAGATAGCAAGCAGATACCACTAGATAATTCTAGATAATAATGCATAGATACCTGCGTTGGTACATGTCTTATTATCAAAATAAAAAATATTTTTAGCATCAAGTAATTTTCTCAGGAAGTAAGATTTTAAAACATGAATTACACATTAAAAAAAAAGAAAATATCGTCAATTCATGGCATAAAACATTTGTACCTTATTATTAGATATAACGAGAAAATAGTGCCACGAATTGGTCCCAAGTTTGTACAATGCTTGACAAAATAGCTCCAAAACTTCTTCTTCCATGGTGGCCGTGAATTAATTCACGGAATCAGACACAATAATTAACACAAAGATATTACACAAGTTACACAAAAACATATCAAAGACATAAAGAATGGAAAATCTACGTCAGTTCTAGAAAAGGATGAATACCTGATTCCACGCATGCGTAATTGCGGGGGAAAAACTTGTATTTCATTTAAGAAATAATGTACTATACAGGGTGGTCCAAACCTTGACGTCAAAAAAATTTTTTTAGATTCCTCACGTCATGAGCTATCAGAATATACCCCATGTATGTTAGCCGATTTCTTGTAGTTTTCGAGTTATGAATTTTTGAAAATTTTTTTTTGAAAAATTCTGGAATGAAGAAATTTATAAATAAATAAAAAACTGTTGGGTTTTTAACTAGTTTCTTTTTGTAAAAGTATTACAACAAATAAAGCATTTACTGATAAAAACATTAGCGTCCTCACTTTGATACAAGCAGGATAAAAAAATACCAAATTCAAAATTTTACGCTAAAAACGCATCAAAATAACATTAATGTACGTAAATAAAAAAAATAAAACATATCCCAAGGATTTTTGGTAATGTAAAGACTGCCGTAGACCTTAAACCTTCGTAAAAGCAAAAAAAAGTGATACTTAATAATGAGGATTTTTCGGAGTAGTCGGTCAAATAAACTTAAAAAAAAACTTCCAAATTTTTTATTTAAAAATAAAGTGAAATTCGTCTGTTTTGTTGTTCTTATCAATAAACAAAGACAGAAAATACCACGAAAACTCAATTTGTGTAGTTATTCAAGTCATTTTTTACTACTTTAAAATTTTAAGCTTTTTTAAGTTTATTTGACTGACTACTCCGAAAAATCCTCATTATTAAGTATCACTTTTTTTGTGCTTTTACGAAAGTTTAAGGTCTAGGGCAGTCTTTACATTACCAAAAATCCTTGGGATATGTTTTATTTTTTTTATTTACGTACATTAATGCTATTTTGATGCATTTTTAACGTAAAATTTTGAATTTGGTATTTTTTATCCTACTTGTATCAAAGTGAGGACGCTAATTTTTTTGTCAGTAAATGTTTAATTTGTTGTAATACTTTCACAAAAAGAAAATATTAAAAAAAACCAATAGTTTTTTTTTACCAATAAATTTCTTCATTCAAGAATTTCTCAAAAAAAAATTTTCAAAAATTCATAATTCGTAAACTACAAAAAATCGGCTAACATACATGGGGTATATTCTGATAGCCCATGACGTAGGGAACCTAAAAAAAAATTTTTGACGTCAAGGTTTGGACCACCCTGTATAAAAGGTAAAGCTATCTACAGGATGTTGACACTGCTCCAAGGCTTGCATAGTTTCTTTCACGGATTCGATTCACCTATTCTGTGTGCCGATCTAATGTCTAACTAGGGCATTTATTGCTCAAGTAATTCACGACAACTCGACTTATGGGATTTCTATGGGAGGTAAGGTAAAACAGATCCATAACTACTTTAAAACTAAGTTCTCACAAAGCTCGCTTTAAACCTTTTTAACATACTTTTGATAGGTACATTTTTAGGCATATATGAGTGAGCATTCTACAATTTGTTCGTTTATTTACAAGCTACATAGGATGTAATAAGCAATTAAAAAACATACGAGTAAACTCAAAGTTGGATTTTCTCGGGGCGTTCAAAACTCTGCAGCACAACAATTTACCACGCAATATTACGAGTAGTACGAAGCTTTGTATGCGATTACGAGTCGCGTCTTACCATCTTAGTTCTTATGGCTCATCATTTAACAGGTTTTAGTAGTGAAGCAGATGTATTAGCAGAGATGAGTGAATAATAACTTCTGTCTATCCTCATCTAGTCGAAGAGATGTATCCACATTTCATCGTACCCCTTTATAATAAGGATCATACAACTGTTTGTAGTCGACTGTCAACGCCTTTGTAATCCGAATGCCACGAAGTGTTCGAGATTTTTTTTTTTCGACGCTGACGCTTTCTAATATCCATAGCCGGAGATTTAAGTGCGTGGATGATTTTGTTCGTTATATTTTTAGATCATGAACAGTGATTTAAGAAATTATTTAAATTACCCGATAATCTATTCAACGACCCAGCCACCCAGTTAACTTTGGTTTCTTTTTCACCGAAGCTCGGCATTTTATTATTTTTTAAAACGATAATGTTGATAATGTTTTATCAAAATGACAATCTTACTCGATATTATCACGACGATAATATACAAACATCCCGTCACAAGTCCTTATGGCTAGTTACAATGAAGCACGTTTTTATTCAAACAACACATTCATGGACTGAGTCCGACCGATGTCTTCGATAAAATGTACTCAGAACATAAAACTATAAGACAGTGAAACTAAACTAAGAGGACTGGCAGTTTTTCTTATTTACTTGTCAATGGTAGCACGTCATATTACAATGTAAAGAATCGGCAATTATGTTATGAGTCAGTTATTTGAAAGGTGGAATGGTTCGAAGCTCAATAAAATATGTATTGATTTATATGCGCCTGAAAGCAACTTCACTTTACGCTTGCAAATGTACCCTTCAAATATTTCCTTTCGCTAATATTATGACTTAATTCACACTCTCACATTCAACAATAACAACGTGCCAATAATTAGTAATGTTAGATGTAAGAGCATGAATAACTAATATTCATATAATTTCCGGGTAAATAAAAGAGAGCTAGCGAGCGATTCTAGTTCATCGCCAGTAAATTGTATTGTTTTAAAGGTTTAGGATAATCATCATCATCATCATCATATCAGCCGAAAGACGTCCACTGCTGAACATAGGCCTCCCCCAAAGATTGCCACTTAGTAGGATAATGTATTGGTAAAAAAATATTAAATCCTAGGAACTTCCTTTTGAACCCAGAGGTAGTGTCGCTACAAATTCTTTACATCTATATATATAAACGGCAATGTCCTGACTGACTGACTGACTGACTTAAATCAACGCACAGCCCAAACCGCTGGTCCTAGAGAGTTCAAACTTGGCATGTACATTCTTTATAATGTTTAGAGGCGCACTAAGAACGGATTTTTGAAAATTCATCCCGTAAAGGAGGGTTAAAGTGGAGCATACCACTGTTTGTGGGGGCACAAATGGAGGGTTAAAGTTTGTATGGGGAAATAAGATTAGTTGGGCTATTTTATTCGAAACTTCACAGGAATGTTTTTAATAATAAACAAGTAAACACATGTTTCAGGTTTTTTGAAAATTCATCCCTTAAAGGGGTTAAATGGAGGGTTAAAGTTTGTAAGAAGGAACCAGATTCGTTGAGCTATTTAATTCAAAACTTCATAGAAGTGTTCTTGCCAATGAAGATGTAGGTACTTATCTACATACCATGTTATAATATATACGAGTAACATAGGTACGATGAATACGTAGATACTTTTAATATTAAATTTTGGTAAGTAATGCAGTTTGCTACATAAAAGGTCATTGTGAGGTTTTATTTTTTAAGTCTAGATAAAGCCATATTTATTTGTTTGTTCGTTAAAAATATCTACAATTTTGCATGGCGACATATGATTCAAAGCGAACAAATTTCAAATGTTTGTTTGACAGCTCGCGGACAGTATATGTATAAGCAGCGCGGGTACACGGGCCGCCTGACTGTAAATTCAGCTTTCTAATTCGTGTAGTTTATTTGCAATTAAGTATTTAATTATGTCATACTAATATGCTGTTCAATGAAACAGACTTCAAACAGAATGTAATAAGGTAAGATTCTACTTAGGTTTAGGAAAGGTTAGAACTGCGAGCCCACACAGAAACGAACGGCTATCAAAGTAGGTTTTGGGTTAGATTAGAAATGCGACTCCACACAGAAACGAACGACTATCAAAGGAGGTTCAGGTTAGGTTTGAATAGTAACCCCACACAGCAACGAGCGGGTTTGAAAGTAGGTTTATATTAGGTTTGAACTCCAACCCCACACAGAAACTAACGGCTATTAAAGTAGGTTTAGGTTAGGTTAGAACTGCGACCCCACACATAAGCAAACGGCTATTAAAGTAGTTTAAGGTTAGGTTAAAACTGCGACCATTGCGATTCAACGCAGAAATGAACTGTTATTCAAACAGGTTTAGGTTAGGTTAGAACTGTGACCCCACAGATAAGCAAACAGCTATCAAACTAGGTTCAGGTTAGGTTAGAACTGCGTCCCCACACATAAGCAAACGGCTATCAAAGTAGGTTTAGGTTAAGTAAGAACTGCGACCAGTGCGACCCCACACAGAAACGAACGGCTATTAAAATAGGTTTATGTTAGGGTAAAACTGTGACCCCACACATAAGCGAACAGCTATCAAAGAAGGTTTAGGTTAGGTTAGAACTGCGACCCCACACAAAAGCAAACGGCTATCAAAGTAGGTTTAGTTTAGGTTAGAACTGCGACCCCACACATAAGCGAATAGCTATCAAAGTAGGTTTATGTTAGGTTAGAACTGCGACCCCACACATAAGCAAACGGCTATCAAAGCAGGTTTAGTTTAGGTTAGAACTGCGACCCCACACAAAAGAAAACGGCTATCAAAGTAGGTTTAGTTTAGGTTAGAACTGCGACCCCACACATAAGCGAACAGCTATCAAAGTAGGTTTAGGTTAGGTTAGAACTGCGACCCCACACATAAGCAAACGGCTATCAAAGCAGGTTTAATTTAGGTTAAAACTGCGACCCCATACAAAAGAAAACGGCTATCAAAGTAGGTTAGGTTAGAACTGCGACCCCACACATAAGCAAACGGCTATCAAAGTAGGTTTAGTTTAGGTTAGAACTGCGACCCCACACAAAAGCAAACGGCTATCAAAGTAGGTTTAGGTTTGGTTAGAACTGCGACCAGTGCGACCCCACATAGAAACGAACGGCTATTAAAATATGTTTAAGTTAGGTTACAACTGTGACCCCACACATAAGCAAACAGCTATCAAAGTAGGTTCAGGGTTAGTTTAGAACTGCGGAATAAATATTACTAAATTTAAACCAAACTAAAATAAGAACCCGTAAAGGAAAACCTCAAGCACCATTCAAAATTCCCTGATTTAAAATTACTGAAAACTATTCTTCGACGGAATGACTTGTCGATGAAATGAAAATACTTGAACCGTTGTCTTTGAAACAACATTCGATTAAATGATTGTCGACAAGTTAAGGCGAAACCCAAGAAAAAATATCACAAAATATATAATTATATTAATAATTATAATTATTTCGGCCACTTTTGAATCTCCTGAGAAAAAAAAACAAAATAGGATTCATTATTTGCAGGAAACCGTGTAACATGCATAATATATAACTACATACAATCGAAATGGTAACCTCGTTCTTTTTTGAAGTCGATTGAAAACATTTTTTTTCACAGAAGTCCAAAATCTACGCGTGCGAAGCCGCGGGCAAAAGCTAGTATGGCAATATACGTTTCCGTCATGTATAGTCGGGAGGACGGGAAAATGTGTGGCATCGTGTGATAGTAAAAAGGGTCTAGCAGGATAAGCTAACAAGAGCTACCCCCTCAAGGGATTTGGTTGTAATTTGAGATGCAGTAGTGGGAAGCCCTAAGAACACTGGATGCGTAATATCAGCCTCCGATCTTCTTTTGTTTCAGACTTATTCACGAAAATGTCATAAATCATGGTAATCTTTAAACTGTGATATTAACTAAACCAAGTAAGCGAGAGTGACCAAATAAATTCAGAATTAAAGAGCGTGAAATGGGGTTCATAATGCATATTTTTAAAGACATTCATATCTTCAAACTTGGGTGGAAAAAAAATGTTTTTTTTTTTCGGTTATATTTTTTGCCACTTTTCGCAGAGGCACAACTACCAAAAAAATTACTTAATAAGCCACAACTGACAACTACGTATACATTTAAAAAGATTTCGAAAAATCATGGTGCGTCATGTCAAAAAAAAAAAACGAACGCATGCTTTCGCACCATCTGTACAAGAACACGACAATCATTGATAAATCACTTCCCTTTCGGATGAAAATATTGCCCTTAAAAAGAAATATGAATATTGTGGAATTGAATACAGTCATACTTGGGACCATGAAGAGTATGATTCTGTAAATATAGAAGGATTGTATTGTTCTGATTGCTCTACTGAATTATTTGTTGAAATGAAATGGTAATAAAAATGATTTATCAATGATTGTCGTGTTCTTGTACAGATGGTGCGAAAACATACGTCCGTAATTTTTTTTTGACATGACGCACCATTATTTTTCGAAATCTTTTTAAATGTATACGTAGTTGTCAGTTGTGGCTTATTAAGTAATTTTTTTGGTAGTTGTGCCTCTGCGAGAAGTGGCAAAAAATATAACCGTAAAAAAACTTTTTTTTTTTTCATCCAAGTTTAAAGATATGAATGTCTTTAAAAATATGTATTATGAACCCCATTTCACGCTCTTTAATTCTGAATTTATTTGGTTACTCTCGCTTACTAGGTTTAGTTAACATCACAGTTTAATGATTACCATGATTTATGACATTTTCGTGAATAAGTCTGAAACAAAAGAAGATCGGAGGCTGATATTACGCATCCAGTGTTCTTAGGGCTTCCCACTACTGCACCTCAAATTATAACCAAATCCCTTGAGGGGGCAACTCTTGTTAGCTTATCCTGCTAGACCCTTTGCGATAGTTTTAAAAGAGCGGTTTTTCAAACAGCACAATTTTTTTACAATCCTTAATAAACAAATTTTTTAACGCTGGACTTTTAACGATTAATTTTGCGCGTCTTTGAACAGTCTTATTACAAAACATACATTGTTTAATTGACTTGAAATTGTGAGGTGCTGAGAGGTCAATAATACTTTCAGAGCTTAAAGTAGTGGTACAGTCAAAGGTAAAAAGATGTATACACTTTTTTAATTATGTCTGGAGCATAAGGTCTAAAATTGTATATATATTTATGCCCCTGACTGTACTTCTGTCATGTCAACTGTGGACAAAATTAAGTGCTTGAAACTAAAGGTAGATTTAGACCAAAAGACCAAATGGTCATTCTATCAACAAACGACGAATTACGTTTTGTGTAACGAACGAATTTCGTAGAGTGGGGATAGAACGAGCATTCGCTCGTTTGGTCTAAATCCACCTTTAGAAACTAGCTCCCTGTTCAGATATGGATGTTTTTTCAACCATGAAATTGGGCCGGTTTTTAACTTAACAACATAGGAACGCGTTAACTAATGCAACTGTTTTACCTTTACCAATATTATACCAATATTTACCAATATTATATCATTTTATTTAAAACGAAAATCGGCTTCTAAAAATGTATAATTTTAATAGTGCAGTATATACCAAATTAAAATTGGTAAATAAAAACCGTTGTACAATAGTTATTTATTCTACAAGGGGTCAAAGTTGTTGTTTAACTGTCGTGCCAATATTGAGACCTGAGCTAGCGAAAGATTCCAAAATTGAGCCAAAATTGGTTCAAAAACTGGAATCTTGAGCATTGTGAAGGTCTCAAGGCACGAGAGTTGAACAAACTTTGCCGCCAAGTGTAATACAACTTTTTTCCCCTCACTATCGCGAGGAAATATGATTACAAATCTCATCCAAATGTAAATTAACTTAAATAAACCATTTAAAACTCCATGTCGAAACGTATCGTAGAAGAGTTACTTCTGGAACTTAAATATAGCCAATGGCTTACAAAGTCACCCATGAGAAACGCCAATTTAACATGTGAGCTCCGATTGCGCATCTTTACTAGATCCACTTATAGTAGGCAGTAGGGGGCTATAGGAATTAGAGCAATGTCAAATTACTTTATTCACAAGTTGGTAAAAAGCGTTTTTACCCGCTCGTATTAAAGGATAAACGAGCGCTTTACGAGCTAGTGAGGGAAAAAAAAAACAAAAGTACGTTGCTGTAATTAACACCTAAACTCACACAAACTTGTTTGATTTAATATGATTATATTTTAATTTTTAGGTATAAGGTATAAAGAATATTAAAGAAAAAGTACTGCATAATAAAAACCGGTCGGTTCGAAAATATACCATATCACTGCTACTTTTTTACGGACCACTTATCATTAGTGTGATAATTTAACATAGCGTTGTAGTATTATTTTAGTGTGAGTGTGTAAGAACGAGTAGTCCCCCTCGGACATTTTGTTATGAAGTTTGTAGCGGTACGTACTCCATTACTAAATCCTCTAAGGTTGAGATTGATTAGCTTAGTCTTAGAAGAAAACTTTACCTTACAACGTCTCGCAACAAATAGCAAAAAATGCTATCAAAACAAATTATTCCACTAAAAATCTGCAAAGCGGCGAGGGCTCAAAAGGAATATTCTATGACATAGATAGAATATTAAACCTATTGAAGTCCGTAAACGTTGTTAAATAGCCCGTCGCACAATTTTCAATCATAATGATATCCTGTATTTTATACAGTTATTAACCGAATAAATTATTACTGAAAAAATGCTAATGAGATGTATTTTCAGAAAAAGAATACTTCCATATTCTGCATGATTTCTAAGTGATTTACAAAACTTTCAACGTGGCCTCCGTTTCTGCTGATAGAGCAAGCCAACGGTTCAAATTGGCGCATCCGAATTTATACGGCCAATACTTTACTTAATTATAAAATAGAAAAATACGCCTCTGCATTCCAGTTCTTCCATGCTTCCATGGTTCGCAGTGCTTCCATGTTCTTTTAAGTTCGTTGATTTCGGAATACAAAAAAAGTTGCAAGTCTAACAATAATTAGATTTTTCGTGTATTCGAGTTTATATTTCGCATCAAGTTATTGTGAATAAAAAAACTTTTAAATGATCCGTCATTTAAAAGTTTTTTGCATGCATGAGATTATCAGGTGTCTTTAGTTCTATTAGCCACCTTCTTTGAGCAGGCGTGGGGCGCAGAAATTGCGAGGCATTCTCGTGGCATGTCTACAACAGCAAGAGCGCATAATACAATACCTTTGGCGTTGACGGTGGCCTCGACGGCGAACATGTTGAGCGCGGTCAGTTGGAGTAGACGCACGGCCGGCGTCGGCAGTGGCTGCCAGTATAGAAGGGCGCGCAACTGTCCCAATATCTATGAGTATCTCTGCAATAACACAAGTGTACAGAATACGATACCTTTGGCGTTGACGGTCGCCTCGACGGCGAACATGTTGAGCGCGGTCAGTTGGAGCAGACGCGCGGCCGGCGTCGGCAGTGGCTGTCGGTGTAGAAGGGCGCGCAACTGTTGCAATATCTGTGAGTATGTCTACACAACAAGCGTACAGAATACGATACCTTTAGCGTTGACGGTCGCCTCGACGGCGAACATGTTGAGCGCGGTCAGTTGGAGTAGACGCACGGCCGGCGTCGGCAGTGGCTGCCAGTATAGAAGGGCGCACAACTGTCGCAATATCTGTGAGTATCTCTGCAATAACACAAGTGTACAGAATACGATACCTTTGGCGTTGACGGTCGCCTCGACGGCGAACATATTGAGCGCGGTTAGTTGGAGTAGACGCGCGGCCGGCATGGGCAGTGGCTGCCGGTATAGAAGGGCGAGCAATTGTCCCAATATCTATGAGTATCTCTGCAATAACACAAGTGTACAGAATACGATACCTTTGGCGTTGACGGTCGCCTCGACGGCGAACATGTTGAGCGCGGTCAGTTGGAGTAGACGCGCGGCCGGCGTCGGCATTAGCTGCCAGTATAGAAGGGCGCGCAACTGTTGCAATATCTGTGAGTATGTCTACACAACAAGTGTACAGAATACGATACCTTTGGCGTTGACGGTCGCCTCGACGGCGAACATGTTGAGCGCGGTCAGTTGGAGCAGACGTGGGCAGCGTCCGCCGGTATAGAAGCGCGCGCAACTGTCGCAATATCTGTGAGTATCTCTGCAATAACACAAGTGTACAGAATACGATACCTTTGGCGTTGACGGTCGCCTCGACGGCGAACATGTTGAGCGCGGTCAGTTGGAGCAGACGTGGGCAGCGTCCGCCGGTATAGAAGCGCGCGCAACTGTCGCAATATTTGTGAGTATCTCTGCAATAACACAAGCGTACAGAATACGATACCTTTGGCGTTGACGGTCGCCTCGACGGCGAACATGTTGAGCGGTCAGTTGAAGTAGACGCGGGCAGCGTCCGCCGGTATAGAAGCGCGCGCAACTGTCGCAATATCTGTGAGTATCTCTGCAATAACACAAGTGTACAGAATACGATACCTTTGGCGTTGACGGTCGCCTCGACGGCGAACATGTTGAGCGGTCAGTTGAAGTAGACGCGGGCAGCGTCCGCCGGTATAGAAGCGCGCGCAACTGTCGCAATATCTGTGAGTATCTCTGCAATAACACAAGTGTACAGAATACGATACCTTTGGCGTTGACGGTCGCCTCGACGGCGAACATGTTGAGCGCGGTCAGTTGGAGTAGACGCACGGCCGGCGTGGGCAGCGTCCGCCAGTATAGAAGGGCGCGCAACTGTCGCAATATCTGTGAGTATCTGTGCAATAACACAAGCGTACAGAATACGATACCTTTGGCGTTGACGGTCGCCTCAACGGCGAACATGTTGAGCGCGGTTAGTTGAAGTAGACGCGCGGCCGGCGTCGGCAGTGGCTGTCGGTGTAGGAGGGCCCGGAATTGCCGCAGCATCTGAGAGGCGCTTTCGTGGAACGTCTCCATCCTGGTACGGAAGCGGGTAACCATTAATATTTTCGACTCGATGTCAAATACAAAAGCTGTCAGACGTCACAACACTAAAGTATCAAATCTGAATTTGAACATTACGCACTCGCGTGTAGGTCTACATTGCTCTGTGGACAGGGACTTATTGATCGGTCTTTGGCGTTAGGATTGTGATAAATATAATTGGCACCCGAAAGTGTAATATAATGTGGATTCTTTTAATATATTATTCAAATGCAATTAATATATTATAGGAACGTGAGTGACGAATGGTAAAATATAGGTAAATATTCAGTCATATCGTTCTCGTCTCTCGCAATCTCGTCGTTTTAAACTACTACCTATTTTCGTATTCGATCCCGCAGGATTCCACAGGTAAATTAATTTATCTACTATAATAAAAACACCAGTTGGGTTGCTAACCGAAGACAATACTGTTTATTTTGTTGACATAAACAATGATATGGACATATATAGAACATTACATTTCCACATTTAAAAAGTATTGTAGATGGCGCTACTAGTTATGAATAACCAACATCTACTTATGACAAAGTGTCTTATTTTGTTTGTTTGTTATAGGTCAAGAACCATAATCAACGTATCGTTGTCTTACCCAATTTTAGTGATGAGTTTCCCGTGCACATGTAAGTAACTGGTGATGAAGTTTTTGTTTAACTGAAACAAAAAAATTATGTTAATAAACATCCTGAGATTCAGCTATTACAATTTACTATACTATAAACATTAGGAATTCTCATGTTCAATGTATTCTGTGAACTTGTTCAAAAGGATGGTTCACCATGAGACGACGTCAAAACAATAGTGCAAGTAGATAAAACGGAAACCGTCCAATGAAATTTAGCCATGATCCATGTAAAGTGTGCTACCATGGTCCAAAGCATTTAGGTTGCCTTTGCACAAACCTGGTGGAGTCGAATGGTCGACATTGATGTTGTAATCTGTCAAAAATCAGGGCTGATGACTTCGTAAAGTTTTTGTTGTTTCAAGGACTAAAGATCACCGTTTATTCTTTACTGTTCAACATAGGCGAGCTACTGACTTCAAACCTTGGCTTTTTACCAGTAATTTTATTTTCTTCCACATCTTCAATTCATTTCATTTTATACAGGTCGATTCACAAGAGCAGGCACAAATGGAATGAATGAAATTAATGACACATCCTGTCATTGTGTGAGTGTCAACCCAGGTATGTCAACCTGTATCTACGACCATTTTGACATTGAGACTTTTTGTCACTCGATCCAATCGTGGCGGCTCTTACGAATCGACCTTAAAAGTCACCATCAGATATACAGGGTTATTTTTTCACCAGTACAATAAATCAACATACGTAATAGTAGTCCAAGTTACAGAATACTAACATTTTTTGTTACTACCCCTTTAGAACAAAAAAACTAAAATACCGATGTTTGAACTTATCCGCAAACCTAATAAGAAAATTGGACGCATTACGCATTATCAATGTACATAACTAGCAAAACACACGAACTGGCAACTGTTTGTTTACAACGTCATCGCACGTGGCATGGCGGCTTAGAAAAGCGGCAATGATAATGTACGATCTAGCTATCGTACAGCATCGGCATAGCATACACTGTAATAATATCTTTAGGAAAATATGCGCACACGCGCGACCTAGATTATTTAGTCAACTTTATTTTGTATTAAGTACAATAAAATCAGTGCATTAAAGACTATGGTTAACAACAAACGTTTGTGATTTATTCATGCAATCATGACATTCTGACAGTACCGCTAGACGGCGCGTACATTTTGGTCCTTCGAACTTAGTGTTGGTGTTCATGAAAAGATAGTGCGGTTATCGTTTCAACTTGGTTGGCCTCCCACAAGCGGGTCTCACCAACTTAGTTGAAGAAGATGTGTCGTCGCACAATGAATTTCAAGGATACCTGCTGAGGAACCGTGACAAGCTGTTGGATGTGACATTCTGCTAATATTGGTTACGTACCTTTTGCATTTGACATTTTACTGCTGTTGGCATTTTATGACCCTTGACAATTTTGACAATTTAATTTGAGTTTTGATTATTATTGACATTTATAGTACCATTTATCGTACTTTATGACATTTTGACATTTGACATTAACGCGTTGACATTTGACATAGTCATACCTGTTTGAAGAGCCATGGGTGACTACGATGGTATATTACAACGGCCGAGGGAGATCGTCGATTCTATTCAACGGGTGGAAGCAAATTTTAAGAAAGACTCTGACGTCAGGAAAACCGATGAATATTTAAGGACGAGAATTAGCAGCTTAGACACGTTATGGGAAGAATTTGAAAAGAATAACGTGAAGCTTCGTGACGCACCTGACCAAACTGGAGAGTATTTTGTGGATAAGGTGTACCAGCAAATGCAGGTTCGTGCTGACAAGATTCGTACGATGCTTTCAAACTACCGTTTTGGGGAGCCATCGACACCTAAGGCCAAAGATACTCAACAGCAGCAGCAAGCTAGTAAACTTAATGAGCTTTTTAGTGAGCAAAAAACTAACTTCAGAGCTTTTCAAAGGATTTTGAACTATATTGACATTGACAAGATATCCGAGAAATGGGAAATGGAGGATGAGCTTCGTAATCTTCAAACTCGATGGGACACTATTGACACTCTGCATCTGAAAATTGACAACTTGCTCCAGGGTACGGATAAGGATTACGAAGAAAGATACTCTGTGTATGAAAAAAAGTATCGACTGACAAAGAGGGCGCTAAACCAGAAGATTTCTGATGCGACTCACCTACACAAATCAACTCCGCAAATGGAGATACCTAATTTCTATGGTGACTACTCTCAATGGCCGACATTCATAGATTTGTATAGGGCTGCAATCCATGACAACCCTGTGCTATCTAAAGCACAAAAAATGCAACATTTAAAGGGGAAGCTGAAAGGCGAGGCACTGCGACTCATTCAGCATCTCAGTGTGACTGCTGACAACTATCTCACTGCCTGGGACTTGCTGTATCATCGCTACAACAATAATCAGTTACTCTTTTCCCGGCAAATAGAGATATTTTTAAACCAACCAACAATGCACAAGCAAGCTTCTCATGACATTAAGAAGTTACATGACACAACTATGGAATGTGTACATGCCATACACAATCTTGGCATAGACACAACTACATGGGACCCACTTCTTGTTCACCTTCTGGCTAAAAAGTTGGACCCATTGACATTAACTGACTACAAGGAGTCTCGTAAAGCGCCGCGAGAGCTGCCGACTTTAGATGAGTTCACCGCATTCTTGGAAACGAAGTTCCTCGCCCTGGAACCTATGAACAGGAAAGATCGGGAATCTGCAGGATCATCATCATCGAAACAATTGACATTCAAGCCCAAGGAAACTGTTTCCCCGGCGTACAAGCGAACATCGTCCGGAAAGCCAAGTTCATTCAACTTCAATATTAACGCAGTTTGCGTATTGTGCAACACCAACCACGCATTATACCAATGCAAGAAGTTTGAATTGATGTCACCGGATGAAAAACTAAAAACAGTTTCAAAACACGGAATGTGCAAAAACTGTCTCTACGTGCACGAACGCAATGTATGCAATTCTGTAAGAACGTGCAAAATTTGCCATGAAAGGCATAACCTAGCATAGGCATACTTTATTACATGACGCAGTAAATGAACTCGACGGACAAACATCGAGGTCGCCGCCCGCCGCTAAGCAACAACAGCGTCAGCAATATAAGCGGGAATCGTCAAGTAATCACGTTGCAGATGACGATGGCGAAACTTTATTGACAACTGTTCAAGTACGTGTACGAACGAATGACAACGCGTATGTGACACTTCGGTGTCTCTTAGACCAAGGCTCACAAATTTCACTGATCAGTCAAGATGCTATGAACCGGCTAGGGTTACCCCGCCAACAACTAAACGCATCTGTGACAGGAATCGGCAAGAGTACAAGAAAGGTCAAGGGGAAGGTCAGACTCGACTGCAAATCAATTCATGATGACTTCGCCTTTGATACTGATGCGCTAATTTTGCCGAAACTTATCAATAACCTGCCGAGCAATTCATTTGAGAAGCAAAACGATGAACATATTCAACATTTACAACTGGCCGACCCAGATTACAATAAGTCGAAACCAATTGACATTTTGCTGGATGTAAGGGTTTATTCTAGAATTATATTGGGAGGTCTCATCAGAGGAACAGACCAGCAGCCCATCGCCCAACAGACCCTTCTGGGCTGGATCATTTCTGGTGGTGTAAACGCTACCTCTCTGCAATTACGTAACTGCAACGTAATAATTAACGACCTGCGAGCAATCGCCAATTACTGGGAGCTGGAAGAAATCAGCGGCCAGGACAACACTGCAACTGAGCAAGAACAATATTGCGAACAATTATACTCAGAAACTACGAGAAGGGTGCCTGACGGAAGATATGAAGTTAGGCTGCCTATGAAGGATAATTTTGAAGCTAAACTGGGTCAATCAAAATCGAAGGCTCTCGGCCAATTTTATAATCTGGAACGACGTTTGACAAGAAATAAGAAATTGCGTGAAAGTTACAAGAAGTTCATGGAAGAATACCTAGAATTGGGTCACATGGAAGAATGCAAGACCCGGCAAGAACCCTCGTGCTATCTCGCTCATCATGGGGTTCATAAAATGGACTCAACAACTACCAAATTGCGTGTCGTATTTCATGCTTCACTCCCCACTTCTTCAGGATACAGCTTAAATGACTTGATGGAATGCGGGCCCAAGCTACAGCAAGATATACAAGATCTTCTACTGAGATGGAGAACCTACGAAATTGTTTACACTGCAGACTGTGAAAAGATGTACCGGTGCATACTCATTCAGGAAGATCAACAACATTTGCAAAAAATACTGTGGAGAGGTCATCCACAAGATATTCTAAAGGAATATAAACTCTGCACCCTAACGTACGGTATGAAAGCCGCCCCTTTCCTCGCACTAAGGACTATGGCTCAATTAGCCATCGATGACGCTGACAAATATCCCTTAGCCTCTAAGGTCATGCTGAACGACTTCTACGTTGATGACCTACTAAGTGGATGCAATAATATTGACGAAGCGCGAGAAACGCAGCAACAGCTGATTGACATGCTCCGTGGTGCTGGCATGAACCTAAGAAAATGGGCCAGCAACACACCTCAACTATTATCTAATTTAGCACCTGACAAAATAAATCAATCTACAATTGACATTACAAACATGACGTCAACAAAGGCGCTCGGATTACACTGGAATCCCCTTACCGACACCTTTACGTTCAATTACGCCGATAAACAATGTAACTCGGGTAAATGCAGTAAACGGATATTGCTATCCGAAATATCTCGAATATTTGACCCTCTCGGATGGCTTTCACCTGTAACCATTAGAGCTAAGCTACTATTCCAAAAGGTTTGGCTCACCGGGACTGACTGGGATCAAGAAGTGCCACAAGAAAACCAGCACGAATGGTCCAGAATTCGTGATGACTTGCTCAACATTGACAAATTGACTATACCCCGATGGATCGGAGACACCACGCAGGCGACTGCAGTTCATGGCTTTTGCGACGCTTCAGAAAAGGTCTACGCATGTGTCATCTATCTCAAATCTATCAATGACAAAGGAGAAGTTACGACTCGGATCATTGCTTCGAAAACGAAACTTGCACCGAAAAAGAAGCCATTGACATTGCCTAAACTGGAACTTTCGGGTGCTGTCCTACTATCTAAACTGATGGCAAAGGTTCTTAAAACATTGCCAAACGCATCCATCCCTATTTACGGATGGTGTGACTCACTTGTTACATTGGGATGGCTAAAAGGAAACCCATCGCGCTGGCAAACCTTCGTAGCCAATCGGGTAACCCAAATCCTTGACATTATGCCCTATAAATGCTGGAGACACGTAAGCTCGCAGAATAACGCCGCAGACTGCGCGACGCGAGGCATCTCTACTGCTCAATTGACATCTCACGCGCTATGGTGGGAAGGGCCTGACTTCATTAAAGATGACATTCCTGACAACATTGACAAAATTGCAATACCTCAATGTGAGGCCAAACGAGAAAAGGCAACCTGCATCGTCCTGACAACGTCTTCAGTGATCGAAGATTTATTAGAAAAACAAAGCTCACTATCGCGCATAGTACGAGTCATATGTTACGTATCACGTTTCATAACAAACCTACGTCATCGCGTGACGTATGCGCAGACGACTACGGGCGAACCTGACTCCTTCGGTATTCTGCAAAACAGACCTATATGCACTAATTACTTGACAACAAATGAAATTGAAAATGCCTACAATATTATTGCGAAAACAGTGCAGCGGCAAGAATTTGACAAGGATATAACTGACATTTTGGAAAAAGGGCACGTTGGCACTAAGAGTAAGTTGCTCGATCTACGCCCCTATCTCGACAAACAAGGTGTACTAAGAGTCTGCGGAAGACTTCAACATGCACATTTGACCGAAAACGCCAAACATCCTATAATTTTGCCAAAACACTCAAGACTGACAGAGTTATGCATTAGACAAGCTCACCTACAAACATTGCATGGAACTGCACCCCTTACCTTGGTTGCGCTTCGACAGAGATTTTGGGTACTGGGGGGAATACGCATGGTAAAGAAACACGTGAGCCAGTGCATAATATGTTACCGGTTTAACACTACTACCAGAAAACAGTTAATGGGAGATTTGCCGCAGCCACGAGTGAATCCTTCTCGACCCTTTACCCACACAGGGGTTGACTTTACCGGGCATGTAGAATTGAAAGCCAACAAGGGAAGGGGAATAAAAACAACTCGTGGATACATTGCAGTATTTATTTGCTTCGCCACGAAGGCAATTCATCTTGAACTTGCATCCGACCTGAGTACACCCACATTTCTCGCTGCTTTCAAGAGGATGTGCGCCAGGAGGGGGACACCCTTGCATGTTTATAGCGACCAGGGTACAAACTTCATCGGAGCTTCCCGAGTATTGAATCAAGAAAAGAAGGAGATCCTGCAAGTTATAAACAAAGAATTTTTGAACGACGTCGCTGACATGGGCGTGACATGGCATTTCAACGCTCCTTCCTGGCCCAGTGGAGGAGGAATCTGGGAGGCTGCAGTAAAGTCTTCTAAGCACCATCTCAAACGTGTCTTGGGAGACCAAAAATTGACATATGAGGAATTTTTGACCTTATTGACCCAAATTGAATCGTGCCTAAATTCAAGGCCACTTTATGCCCTGACAGATAACGCTGATACAGATTATCTGACCCCCGGACATTTCTTGGTTGGAGGGCCAGTATTATCTCTACCTACAATCGGCAATGACAACACATGTGGCAAGACAAGATGGCAAATGACGGAAAGAATGCTACAAAGCTTTTGGAAAACTTGGTCAAGAGAATATTTACACCACTTGCAACAACGGCATAAATGGCAACAACCAGCCAAAAACATAGAAAAAGATGACATCGTGCTCATTAAGGAAGACTATTTACCACCCGCGAAGTGGGCCATGGGACGCGTAACAGATGTACATCACGGCAAGGACGGTTATGTCCGTGTCGTTACGCTAAAAACAAAAGGAAGAGAGATACAACGACCCGTGGTCAAAATAGCTCCGTTGCCTATTCAAAAGTCGGAAAAAACCAGCCCCATAGGCTCTGACATGAGAAATGACACCGAACCACAACGAACGCATAAACGAGCACGAATGAATAAACAATGTTTCATAACATCGATGGTATTGCTACTCATGACATGTGTGTTACCGGGTACTGCCCAGACACTCCATATTGACAAGATTCAAACCAACAACTCGCTTTATTTTGACAAAATTGCAAACATAAGGATCGTACAGGATGAATGGAAGATGGTCGTATTTTACAACATGACTACATATTGGGATAGCATACGTTCAATCGAAGACTACGTTCAACTTATAAAAACAAAATGCAACAATGATTACACATGCGCTCCAATTATTGCGCAATTCGAACACGAGTTAAATGAACTTCGTCACTACAACGATTTGCTGACAAGCCACCAGAACACAAATCGCCAACGAAGAGGTCTAGTTAACGGAGTAGGCTATTTAGCTAACACCTTATTTGGCGTCCTAGATGATCGATTTGCAGAAAAATATGAAAAGGATATTGACACAATTACGAAGCGAGAAAATCACATTCTTAACTTATACAAGAACCAGACATCCATTCTAGAAGCACACAATAACATTCTCAAACGCAACGAGATCATTATGAAAAATCAATTTGATGCAATTGCAAAAACCGTCCATAATCTAACCGAAAATATGAGCCAAGCTCACTCGACGAGTTTACGGTTATTGAATTCATTCTCGCTACTTTCTGCAATGTTAGCAGCTGATGTCATCATCTCAAATTTAAGAAGAATTCAAGATACTCTAGTTGACACCGTAACTGACATATACCACGGGCGATTAAACGTGCATCTAGTGCCCCCGGTGCAAATCCAACAACAGCTGGAGTTGATCTCGGGGCACATACAGGATGATCTCACCATCCCAGTTGACAGCGCGGAAGACCTATACGGATTGCTCCATATTCATGTAAAGGTGACTCGAAAGACCTTAATAATGGAAATACGCCTACCATTATTAAACCGTGAACAGTTCGAGTTACACTCCATTATTGACATTCCACGCAGAAACTGAGACAACGCCATCTACATATCAACTGCAACAAAATACGTTGCAATCAACGTCAAGAAAGACACCGTAATCCCAATGACCGAAACTGACATTCACGCATGCAGCGTTCACAAAAATGATAAAATGTTCTGTCCTTTAAATCACCCTGTATACACAATGAAAGTCGGTGAATCTATTTGTGACATGCAATTACTAATAAACAACAATAACAAACCGTATTGTCACGCGACCGCCAAGGCATGCGCCGACCGGTGGATCAAATTACATGCACAGAACACCTGGCTGTATTCCTACTGCAAAGAGCACCCGATACGTGTGATATGTGATAACGGCGTATCCACTGAGAATTTGATTGACACGGGTTTAGTCACGATTCCTTCAGGATGCTCTATAAGAGGAAAGTCCTTTGTAATACACTCACAACATGACTACAAGAGTCAAATATTTGTACAAGACTCATACATGGAAGTTCCGAAAATATCACCGATCAATGACGTAATAAAAACATCCTTACCAAAAGATGTTACTATTTTCACCGAAGATCATAACGAAGAATTCCTGGACATAAGCCAGAAATTAAAGGCTATTAAAGAAGCAAATTTGGACAACTTTGATAATCCTGACACCACCCATTACATCATCACGTACATTGTATTGGCTATCACTTTAATCATAACTATTACACTTGCTATCTGCAAATTGAAACGCAGGTGGAAGAAGCCTGCCCAACCTGCCACTCCACTGCAAGCAGTAATATCGCTGACTCCTACGGCGACTCCTGCGACGACAAGCACACCGATGTCACAGGGAGTTACGTCCGTCTCAGACATCCCGATGACGCCGCAGCAGAGAAGAAAAGTTAGCTTTAGGGACCTAAATGAAGAAACATAAGCAGTCACCGTGTTTTATAATGTTTAAATATTATTATTTTTATAGCACTTCATTGTTAAACTGACATTTATTATCAATCTACTGAACTCTTAGAATTTTGCCTACTCTTAGGTTGCTTCTCTGTGTTTTTTGCTTTATAAGTGGCAGTATGTACGATCTAGCTATCGTACAGCATCGGCATAGCATACACTGTAATAATATCTTTAGGAAAATATGCGCACACGCGCGACCTAGATTATTTAGTCAACTTTATTTTGTATTAAGTACAATAAAATCAGTGCATTAAAGACTATGGTTAACAACAAACGTTTGTGATTTATTCATGCAATCATGACATTCTGACAGTACCGCTAGACGGCGCGTACAGATAATTAACTTATGATTATGACTTGGCAAAAAAATTTTACTTGATCCCAAATCTTCCTTCATACTTGCACTAAGGACAGAAACTTTCTTCATTGAGGCGTATTTAAACACTTGAAATCAACTTTATGCACAATGATTGGAATTAAAAAAACATACCTGATTAATGGAGTCCATTTCTCATACTAATTAATTAATTCACATACTTAAGCAAGTGTTCAAAATGTTGGCCATGGTTATCTAAACACACTCTTGCCCGTTTTTGAATGTTTCCTTCGATATTTCCCAACACAAGTCTGTAGTTCTCACTTTTAAGTTCATCAAATGCACTTATTATTAGATTTTTTAAGTCTTTTAAATTTTGGGCCTGCCCTCACCCCACAAAAACAGTCACACGGGGTCAAATCTGTTGACCTGGCTGGCCATAGGTTATAGCTATGGCCAGCCAGGTCAACAGATTTGACCCCGTGTCTGGCATTTTCCAGGCGGGGCACACTTTCTTCAGCGTATAGCCGCTGGGCCAAGCCTTTCCCCAATGAGAAAATAACTACGAACCATTTCGTACGAGCAATTTCCGACTGAAGGTAGTACGATGCGGCGCGTACGCACATACCTACGTCAACCGTGACACTGACCGTCCCTGACCTAGTCACCGAGATTGAGGTAACTGCTATGTTGCCAACTCGTGCGCAGGTCGCTCACCCCTTTCCGCCGCCCTCTGCGTCCCGCACCCCGTTGACGTCTTATCATTAGTAGACCCATTATTTTGCATTTGCATGAAGGATAAATTAATAATAAATGAAAAAAAAATGACAATTTTATTTGATAAATGTAATCTATTATCGATACCAAATATGTGGGAAAATTTATTTTACCGGTGAAAAAATAACCCTGTATTAGATAGGCAACGTTGCTCAAAAATCAAATCACACACACTGGGCAAGCTGATTGGCGATCGCAGTAATGTGTCCACTACGATAACGCTGCTCTACGATGATCTTCTATCAAGAATGGTCAGTGACACTTCAATCCCTTAGTCGGCTCTTACCTCGGGAGGAGTTGGGGTGGTGAGTCTGAACAAAACTCTCACATCATCATCATTGGCCGTGTGGTGACGACAGTAAGAATACATTTGTCACCACCCCAATTGCAGGTGTCGTAAGAGTCGACTAAGGGATTGAAGTGTCACTGACCATTATTTGATAAAAGATTGATGATGGGCAGCAGTCATCATAGTGGGCACATTACTGCGATCGCCAATCCGCTTGCCCAGCGTGGCGATTATGGGTATATACCTCCTAATGTGTCTATACGCATATTTAATAGAAGAGGCGTACGTCCAGCAGTGGACTATCATAGACTGATGATGAACAAAACCCTTACACCATGAAAATAAGGACCTGCTCACATATTTGTGAGCACCCTGGCCGCTCCTATGCAGTGTGTGGCCTTTAACACGGGAGAAAAATGAAATGAGTGACTCCTTAGACTATCGGCAATAATCCTGTAAAGGTCCCGGTGTTTCAAAGTGGTTAAGTTCGGAGATATTGTCATTCAAAGCTATGGACCTTTAGTACTGGATTTTGGCAGTACGATGTCGTAGCTTGGCAGTCGCAAGACATCTTGATAGTATACCAGGTACGAAGTCATAACAATAATTTTGTTTTTATTTTTACACTAATTTGTTACTGTTTAAAAAAAATTGTACATTTTTCAATGATTTAAAAATGATAAGTTATTGATAACTTTTAATTCAAGTATATGAACCTATAATAATGAAAAATACATAAACTAAAAATTACAAAAAAGTTTTTTTTTTTAAATTACGATATGTGGAAATGATTGTTGATCAGCTTATTAATGCACCGTTTCAATTTTCACCCCGGTTGTAGGCCACACACTGTATATCTGATAGCGGCTGTACCTGTAAACCTACCTCAACAGATGTCATGGAAGCGAGGCGCTCCTCCATAGAATCGTGTCGCACGGTGGTGGTTCGGTGCCCGCTCGGCCGCACCCACACTTCCCGACGCGGACCGTGGGATGCTATTTCCCCGTTCTCCGATGGTTGGGAGCCTTCCGCGGCAGCCCGGCGCTTTCTTTCGGCAGTTTCGTACTGGAAAAGTAATGTTACAAATAAAGAATAAATAAATATCTTGGGACATCTTACACAAATCGACTTAGCCCTACGGTAAGCTCAATTAAGGCTTGTGATGTGGTTACCAAGCGATGATATATATAATAGATAGATACATATAGATACTTATATAAATAGGACAGCCATGACCAAGGAACAAATATTTGTGATAAATAAATATACAAATAATGCCCTCGCCGGGATTCGAACCCGGAACCTCCGGCTTCGTAGGCAGGGTCACTACCAATACCAACTGCTACGGAAGCTGAAAATAGTAGTGTCGAAATTGACTTAAGGGTGGGTTGCATCAAACAGTCTGTCAATATTAAATCATTCGCTAAAATGTTGTATCTACGGTTCCATAGTTCCATACGTTGATCAGCCTGTCAAGTGTGAATGGGTAACCTACCCTATGTGTCCGATCAAAATCACCCAGCAGATTACTATGAAACTAGCCGTACAAATCTGGCCGTCGAGGTAATCAAATCAACAACACTCATATTCTAAAACATGCATGACCTGCATTTTGATAAATTTGTATCTTTTTCAAAAGCTGATGAAAAGAATAAAAAAAATGTTAGATAATGATAAACCATATACTTACTTTTTTCCTATTTTCATCAAATAATGACAACAAACTTTCCCTTGCGGATGCAAACGGGTTGGACGACATTAAACTTCTCATATAATAATAAACTGCATCTAATTTTCTCCTCTGAAAATAAAATGTTCATGAATCATGACATAAATTTATCGACAAAAGGAAGTTAAAAAATAAATAAACGAAAAATACTTACAGCATAAACTGCTAATATAGCCAACTGATTATATGGTCGCCCATTCTTTGGATTTATCTGTTGAGCTTTCGTATACCAAAATTTACTCTTAGCGAAGTTATTGGTCTCATTAATTTGCTCCTTGTACCTCGTCAAATCGCCTAAGAAAATATATAACTTTTGGACAGATATTAAAGCTAACCCGATAAAGCCGAGGCCTTTCGGAAGCAAGGCGTGGTTGTCATTGATAAAGTCGTCTGTGTTAAATTTATAAGTTTTTTCTAACAACTGAACGAGATTCTCGAAGTAATCATTTCCTTCTTCGATAATCATATTTAGTAGCTTAACCGCTTTAAGTTTATCCTCTGGGGAAGATTGTGTTAAATTTCTTCTTAATTTTTCTATGAAATTGTAATACAAAATTTTCCAAAAGTTGTGCTCTACGTTTTCAGCTTGGCAGTATTTGAGATCAGACATTAGAAGTTTCTTGAGGGCGTCTTGTAGAAATTTCCTGCCAAAAATAAAAAGGGAACATTAAGTTATCCAATCTTTATAAATACAGTCACGATTCAAGATTGCGAAATAAAATTAATATATGATTAAGATCACATATTCGCAGCCTTAATCAGACTATTTTGAATATCTAAAAAAAATATCATTGGGCTACTTAGTCTCCCGGTACAATGGTGCTGGTATGTACGTGGCGCCGTCATAACGACAAAGGCCACAAGTGGCACAACTAATATATTTTTTCGCAATTGAGTTACATTATGAATAAATAAAAAAAACGAGTAACTGATATTTTAAATCATCAATCTTAAAAGAGCCCTTTTTTCATTACGAAAGAAACGTGACCCGCAGACGTCGGCTGCTGCAGTATCAGGCCCGGTCCAGTAGTGGGCAGTACCTAGTGTCGGCCACCTCGGGCCAGTGGTCGAGCGCCACGGGCCCGAGTAAGGCGTGGGCGTGTAGCACGGCGTCGGCGCGGTCACCTGCTGCAGTATCAGGCCGGGCCAGTAGTGGGCAGTACCTAGTGTCGGCCACCTCGGGCCAGTGGTCGAGCGCCACGGGCCCGAGTAAGGCGTGGGCGTGTAGCACGGCGTCGGCGCGGTCACCTGCTGCAGTATCAGGCCGGGCCAGTAGTGGGCAGTACCTAGTGTCGGCCACCTCGGGCCAGTGGTCGAGCGCCACGGGCCCGAGTAAGGCGTGGGCGTGTAGCACGGCGTCGGCGCGGTCACCTGCTGCAGTATCAGGCCGGGCCAGTAGTGGGCAGTACCTAGTGTCGGCCACCTCGGGCCAGTGGTCGAGCGCCACGGGCCCGAGTAAGGCGTGGGCGTGTAGCACGGCGTCGGCGCGGTCGACTTGTTGCAGTATCAGGGCCGGGCCAGTAGTGGGCAGTACCTAGTGTCGGCCACCTCGGGCCAGTGGTCGAGCGCCACGGGCCCGAGTAAGGCGTGGGCGTGTAGCACGGCGTCGGCGCGGTCACCTGCTGCAGTATCAGGGCCGGTCCAGTAGTGGGCAGTACCTAGTGTCGGCCACCTCGGGCCAGTGGTCGAGGGCCACGGGCCCGAGTAAGGCGTGGGCGTGAAGCACGGCGTCGGCGCGGTCACCTGCTGCAGTATCAGGGCCGGGCCAGTAGTGGGCAGTACCTAGTGTCGGCCACCTCGGGCCAGTGGTCGAGGGCTACGGGCCCGAGTAAGGCGTGGGCGTGTAGCACGGCGTCGGCGCGGTCACCTGCTGCAGTATCAGGGCCGGGCCAGTAGTGGGCAGTACCTAGTGTCGGCCACCTCGGGCCAGTGGTCGAGGGCTACGGGCCCGAGTAAGGCGTGGGCGTGTAGCACGGCGTCGGCGCGGTCGACTTGTTGCAGCAACTCGCGATGTCGCGCACCGCGGGGCGACCCTGATTCGTTGCGACCACCACACTCGGACAGCCCTAGTAAGAAACTTATTTCAGAATAGTGTTCAAAATAACTTAAAATTGGTATAAGTTTATTGGCAAACAGCAAATAATTTGACAAGATTTTTGACTGACGATCGTGTGAAGATTGTTTTCCGCATCTTGTATGTGTGCATGTAGCACACATACAAGATGCGAAAAACAAGAATAGGCTATTTTATTTCGACGTTTCTTTCATCCCTGCATACTGACAGACTACCACTGGTAGTATGTTCAACGAAGTATGAGTTTTTGTATTTATGAATGTGGTTGATAAAACTCGGTATATGTAGCTGCATATAGTTTGCGCCATTCACGAAAACTCGCAGATTAGCAAACTATTCTGTAATATATATTATTCTTAATAGTTCCTCCAATATGACAATCCGAACCTAAGCTTGCGTAATAGTTGTACTATTTCTGTAGAGTTAATAAGTTAGAGGTCCTTATTAATCAATCGAAATGCATCTGTGAGGACAAATTAAAAACTATGAGTAGTGATGTGCCATTCCCGGTAACTTACCGAAAACGGTATGGGTGGGTATGGTTTTCAAATGGTAACTTTTCCTATAGTAAGGGCGATTGTGCACCACAATGAATTTTACTGTCCTGCAGACCGAGTTTTCATGGTCCGATATGGCATGAAAAAAACGCATGATTGGCTTGTGCACTTGACCGTCTTTTTACTCGGAGGTGCGTCCGGTAGTCCGGTTTTTTACGGTTCAATTTTGTAAAATCGGACTATCGGGGACGGTAAAAGTCAGTGCAATTCCGGACGCAGTGCACAAGCATTAACACGTTTGTCATAGCTGTCATCTCGGATCGGAAAAATTCTGTCCGGAATGGGGAAAAGTAAAATGTCGGACGGTAAAATTACGTATAGTGCACAAGCTACTATATACATTTAATGGCGTGGCATATCGGACCGCAAAAAACCGGACTGCCGGACGGTAAAAGTCAGTGTAGTGCACAAACGCCCTAATATTGGGAATTTACCGGGAACGGCCCACATCTATGAGAGATAAAAATGGAACAAATTTCTCATCTCTTATGGTTTTCGATTCCTCGCCAATGACCCATTTGGTTTGATCACCCGGTAAATTGCGAGTCATGGTATACAATACATATTCGATTTTACAGTATTAACACTTACCTCTTTCCATTCTCGAATTCATTTGCGTCGGACTAGTTTGTACTATAATTGGTTTGGATGGATTATGATAATCATACAGGGTTTTTTGATTTTCTACCGAGCCACCGCGACTGAAATAAACCATTACAAACAGTTAAAACACTCTTCTTACCTATATATAGGGGAATACGTCAGCGTTTTAGTGAAACCCCACTTATAAGGACGAATTTGGCTTGTACCTAGATACCCGTTAAAAGTCTAAGCGCGCTTACGGCAAAGTGGGACGCTTTCAATAAACCGCTCACATACTGCATAAAAAATTTAATAGTATGAAAATATTTACAGGACTGTTTATGGAAAACAGGACCCGCTAAAGGCACTATATTCATGTTTTATAATATGGTATAAGTATACATTACCTCTGGTCTTTTGGTAATTGGGAGCTTTGCGGTAATATAATTAGTCCCGGCTGAGATGTAGACGTTTCTGATATTGATTTGTCGGACATGACGCTGTTTAATCTGTTCCTTTGATGCGTGTTTTCTGGCGCTCTGGAACATAACATCATAAATCAAACATCACTTTTAGTATTTAAAGTAAAAATTATGTTGAGTAGTTCCAAGTAACCTAATCGGTAGTTAAATGATATTTCTAAATACTATGGGAAATAAAATAAAACGTTAAAAAGGCAATATAAAAAGTTATAGAACGGGGAATCCCGCATGGGCTCTTAAATTTTTTAGTTAGAATGGACGGTATGATTGGGGATACCGCAACTAAAGAGACAACTGCATATTTTAACCAAGTACGTAACCCATACAAGACATTTTAGACGAAATATGGAATCCGGGATGGAAATTAAGTACTTAAAGGCTAATTTACACTGATCCAGTAGCTAGATTGGGCGAAAAGAAATCGCAGGGTTGTAATAGAAAAATAGTTTATTCATAGACTTAGACTACTAAAAATACTATAATTCTGGCAATTTCACCGTATGTGAGCAATTCTCAATGTACTTGTTTTGTACATTTGGAACATGTCTTCGATACTGATAAAAATTGCTAGGCTGGCAGAGTCAATGATGAGACAAGGTGGCACATTTCCCAAAATGTTTGTATGAAACGTTACCAAAAATGTATAGGAATCTGGTAACAAAGAATGAAAAGTCCATACAAACATCCTGGGACATTTTGGGAAATGTGGTGGATCTTGCTCAGCATCATTGACTGTACCAGCCCACCAATTTTTATCAATATTGAAGACGTGATCAAAATCTACAAACTTTTTGAAAATTACACAGGTACTGGGTCGAACGGTTTACGTTAGTCCAGTGCCTTCCTTGCATTGGTGACAACGTGGTGACCATACAATTACGCGGCAGCGACTGGCATGGATAACGTTTATTATCAAACCGCGATTAGAATGGGATTCGAAAGTACTGTTGACACAACAGTGTATACGTCAATCTAGCATTAAATAAAATAAAATAAAAATAAATAAATATCTTGGGACATCTTACACAAATCAACCTAGTCCCACGGTAAGCTCAATTAAGGCTTGTGTTGTGGGTACCAGGCGACGATATATATAATAGATAGATACGTATAGATACTTAGATACATAAACACAGCCATGACCAAGGAACAAACATTTGTGATAAATAAATACACAAAGAATGCCCTCGCCGGGATTCGAACCCGGAACCTCCAGCTTCGTAGGCAGGGTCACTACCAACTAGGCTACAGAGGCTGACACCTATACCTATATTCATAGTTATATTCATATATTCCTAGTTTAAGTGCCGAGACTTACAGACAATAGATTAATGAATCAGTGTCATTTGTTGTGTCAACAGTACTTCTCAATCCCCTTCTGATTCCGGTGTGATAATACACGGTTCCGGTAGTGCTAGCACTATGACGCGCGTCTCGGGTACACCTCGGATAGTGGCGATAAAATGTACGAAACAAACGCGTTGGTACTCGCAAAATCTAATCTCGTGTAGGTGCAGGCGCGCCATGCTTTTGTGGGTGAGGTAAAACATGCTAGGGTAAATGTGCGGTCATCGCGCACTTTCGGGTGAGACAGGGTGTGTCCATACTGTACATATTTATTATAGTTTGTTAAATAATAAAACTGGTTTGGTTTTATTCCGATCTAGCGCTGGATACTGGACGATGTTCTGGGAAACACGTTACAACATGTATCTTCGGTTTGCCGACGATATCGTAGTCATGGCAGAATCGATGGAGGAACTCGGCAAAATGCTCGATGACCTTAACCGAATTTCTCAACGGGTGGGCTTGAAAATGGACAAGACGAAAGTTATGTCAAATGCCAATGTTGTGCCCACCCCGGTCTCTGTTGAAAACTCGGTACTCGAAGTTGTTGACTCGTACATCTACCTAGGACAAGTAGGCCAATTAGGTAGGCCCAACTTCGAGGAGGTCAACTGCCGAATCCAGCTCGGTTACGCAGCGTTCGGGAAACTACGCGATGTATTTTCGTCCGACATACCTCAGTGCCTTAAGACGAAAGTCTACAATCAATGTGTGTTACTACCAATGTGTGTTAGTGATGACTTACGGCGCCGAAACGTGGTCCTTCACCATCGACCTCATCTCTAAACTCAGAGTCGCTCAACGAGCTATGGCTCTCCATAGCTCCATAGCATAGCCCTCTGGCTACGCTCGGAGTTTCTCTGCGTGATCGAATTAGAAATGAGGACATCCGTAGGCGAACTGAAGTTACTGACATAGGCCTCCGGATTAGCAAGCTGAAGTGGCAATGGGTAGGCCACATTGCACGCAGAGCAGATGGTCGATGGGGACGAAAAGTGCTCGAGTGGAGACCACGGCTAGGCAAACGCAGCGTAGGACGTCCGCCCACAAGATGGACAGACGACCTTGGCGACGAAGGTCGCCGGGACACGCTGAATGCAGGTCGCATCTAACCGGTAGATGTAGAGGTCCAGAGGGGAGGCCTATGTTCAGCAGTGGACGTCTTATGGCTGAGATGATGATGATGAACTTTCGTCTAAGAGCTGAGTCTAGCGATCCTTATCGGCCTTAATAAACTCGACTACTTTTATAAAATAACAAAACGATTTAATACAGTGAAGTGAGGTAGTATGCGATCGCACGCTATGACGTCCTAATCAATTCACCACCATTACATGGTATTTGTTGATATTACTAATAGAAAGCGTAACAACCTGTAACAACATTATTTACACATTCTGTACCTAAGAATATTATTGTAAATTTGATTTCATTGGCCAAGTGAAACTATTTATTTCTCTATACCTATGCCTATTATCGACTCCTTTGTTGACTTAGTAATAAAAAGTTGGAGTATGGTATTCATTGTATCCAATCAGTTGACACACTTGTATTGAGAGGTACTGTAAGTGGATGTGAATGCGGCATTGAGCATGAACATGTTTTTTTTATGTTTACATTTAGAACAAAGGAACGTTTAGTTTTCGTGCAAGTACTTTTTAACCGCCTTTATTCATTGAATTTGTCAATTACAACTCGCTAAG
>JALPQI010031959.1:0-24594 GCA_025490895.1 Thaumatotibia leucotreta
GGGTAGCTGTCGACGCTGAAGGCGAGGGTGTAGCGGTAGACAGTGTACTGACCGCTAGCTGTCGGTAGAGTAGCCTCAGCTCGTCAAGCGGGGGGTAGCTGTCGACGCTGAAGGCGAGGGTGTAGCGGGGGGGATAGAGGGACTAGGGGGACACAATGTACTGACCGCTAGCTGTCGGTAGAGGTAGCCTCAGCTCGTCAAGCGGGGGGTAGCTGTCGACGCTGAAGGCGAGGGTGTAGCGGGGGGGATAGAGGGACTAGGGGGACACAATGTACTGACCGCTAGCTGTCGGTAGAGTAGCCGTAGTTCGTCGAGCGGGGGGTAGCTGTCGACGCTGAAGGCGAGGGTGTAGCGGGGGGGGGGCAGTGTACTGACCGCTAGCTGTCGGTAGAGTAGCCTCAGCTCGTCGAGCGGGGGGTAGCTGTCGACGCTGAAGGCGAGGGTGTAGCGGGGGAGGCAGTGTACTGACCGCTAGCTGTCGGTAGAGTAGCCGTAGTTCGTCGAGCGGGGGGGTAGCTGTCGACGCTGAAGGCGAGGGTGTAGCGGGGGAGGCAGTGTACTGACCGCTAGCTGTCGGTAGAGTAGCCGTAGTTCGTCGAGCGGGGGGTAGCTGTCGACGCTGAAGGCGAGGGTGTAGCGGGGGAGGCAGTGTACTGACCGCTAGCTGTCGGTAGAGTAGCCGTAGTTCGTCGAGCGGGGGGTAGCTGTCGACGCTGAAGGCGAGGGTGTAGCGGGGGGAGGCAGTGTACTGACCGCTAGCTGTCGGTAGAGTAGCCGTAGTTCGTCGAGCGGGGGGTAGCTGTCGACGCTGAAGGCGAGGGTGTAGCGGGGGAGGCAGTGTACTGACCGCTAGCTGTCGGTAGAGTAGCCGTAGTTCGTCGAGGGGGGGGGTAGCTGTCGACGCTGAAGGCGAGGGTGTAGCGGGGGAGTGTACTGACCGCTAGCTGTCGGTAGAGTAGCCGTAGTTCGTCGAGGGGGGGGGTAGCTGTCGACGCTGAAGGCGAGGGTGTAGCGGGGGAGTGTACTGACCGCTAGCTGTCGGTAGAGTAGCCGTAGTTCGTCGAGGGGGGGGGTAGCTGTCGACGCTGAAGGCGAGGGTGTAGCGGGGGAGTGTACTGACCGCTAGCTGTCGGTAGAGTAGCCGTAGTTCGTCGAGGGGGGGGGTAGCTGTCGACGCTGAAGGCGAGGGTGTAGCGGGGGAGTGTACTGACCGCTAGCTGTCGGTAGAGTAGCCGTAGTTCGTCGAGGGGGGGGGTAGCTGTCGACGCTGAAGGCGAGGGTGTAGCGGGGGAGTGTACTGACCGCTAGCTGTCGGTAGAGTAGCCGTAGTTCGTCGAGGGGGGGGGTAGCTGTCGACGCTGAAGGCGAGGGTGTAGCGGGGGAGTGTACTGACCGCTAGCTGTCGGTAGAGTAGCCGTAGTTCGTCGAGGGGGGGGGTAGCTGTCGACGCTGAAGGCGAGGGTGTAGCCGCGGGGGGCGCGCGCGAGGGGGGGGGAGGTGAAGCGCGCGGGGCCCGGCCGCCCTGATACCTCCACGTGCTGTCGTGCGCGGCCTAGGCTGTTGTCTGCCACGCAACTGGAATTTTAAAACAAAAATTATAGTTTAGTAAAACAAGCTCTTAGTATAATGCACAGAATTGGATAGAAGAAACAAGTTCATGTGTTGTATGGCGGCCGAGCGTGTCAGATTTTGTACTGAAGTTGTTACTTGCCTATGTTTTTAAATATGTCTCAAGCCCTTGAGTAGTCATATTTTTTTGTGTTGTTGCAATTAATATTACTTAAGGAGGCATTATTAATGTTTTTGTTCACTTCAACTTAAAATAAGTAAGTAAATACGTACGCTAAGTAGATACGTTTGCTTGATCTATGGTATATATGACATCTGTGGTATAATGTAACAAAAAATACCATGCGTAATAATACGGGCCATAAATTAAACAAGGCATAAGATGATTAATTTAAGTATTCATTCCGGCACTCGTCCCACTAAATGTAAGCTAACAGTTGATAGCTCGACTATAAACACGAATAGAAGATCATCATTATCATCAGCTAGTGTAGTTACTAGTTCAGCGGTGAACTACAAATGTCGCCGTGTCTTTTTTCTTTTCACGGTAGCAATTATGTTTTGGACGTTTATAGCGAAGCTATCAACATTGTAACATTTTAATGACAGTATGCCATCCACTTTTGAAATTGTCGGTCAATGAGCGTTTAAATCAAAAGTATTTATGATCCCCGGCTATATATGACAGAGAGTGAAAAAAAAATTGTAAATTTGGAATCACTACAATGCGTTGTCAAATTCCTGTATTTACTAACCGTCGACATGTTTAATGTAACCGTGGCTACATCTCATCACTTATCTCACATAGCAGCAATAGAATCCATCGCAAAATCGCAGCACGAGAGTGGGTAGGCTACGCCGATATCAGTTTCTATGTGATTTTCTTTTGGGCACCTGTTACATACCTGTAGTTGCCGAAGTCTTCAGGCTGAACGTTGGCTATCAGCAGTGTGTGGTTGTTGCCTCGAGCCGCCATTGTCACGCGCTCCGAGGCGCTCAGGGGAAACGAGTTCTGGTACCAGGACACCTGGAGATCACAAATAAGACCATATAAGATGATGCCATAACTGTAAAATCTCGCCCCAAGCCCACATATAACTACACCTATAATAGCTCTGGTGAACTTTACTGTGTTCCATGTGATCGGGTGTTTAAGAGTAAGTTTGGCTTCGCAAGCCACATTAGGGCTCACGTTCTCAAGTAGCTAGGGTCGCCGTCGCCGATTACGGCGTGGATAACTATAATAATAACTATAGTTGGGTAGGTATTAGAAGAATGGCGTCAGTACTCACTTCTGCTGGAGGATCAGCCAGCACGGTGCATAAGAGCTCAGCTCTGAAGCCTTCCCCCGTGTGGACCCATGACCTCTCCACTGTGATTTCTGGGGGATCTGGAATTAGATATAAAAAAGTAAATAAATTGTATATCATTATACTATGCTGCATAGTGACGGCTCTATGAATACAGTTATCACCACCCCAATTCTTGCTGTGGGTATTGTAAGAGTCGACTAAGGATTTGAAGAGTCACTAACCATTTGTTGAGGTTGATGATGGGCAGCGGCGTCATCATATTGGGCACACTACTCAGGTGGCCAGCCTGGCGATTATGGGCATCATCATCATCATCATGGCAACCGAAAGGCATCCACTGCTGAACATAGGCCTCCCCCAAAGATTGCAACAATGACCGGTCCCCAGCTGTGTCAGTATCTAGCGGACTCCTGCGATCTTCAACAGGTCACCTTGTGGCGCTTCCCCACGCTGCGCCTTCCGGTACGTGGCCGCCACTAGAAATCCTTTCCGCCGCAACGGCCATCTGTTCTACGCGCAATGTGCGCCGCCCACTGCCACAACAGTTTAACGATTCGGAGAGCTGTGTCTGTTACTTCTACGTTTTCGTACGTTCTGCTGTGGATAGCTTCATTCCTGGTACGATCTTGTATTATGGCCATTTCCCTCCTGATGCATACATAATCATAGGTAATAGGAGAAGCCTATGTCCAGCAGTGTCCAGCAGCTGATGATGTGATATACGTGCATAGCACTTGCAGTTGGAACTCCGTATCTATTGGGGGTGCAAGCGTAGCACCCCGAGTATCGGCACTCTAGTCTTGCCAGCTTTAAGTGGGGGTCTTCGCCGAGACGCGTAGGTAATAGGAGAGCCCTATGCCTACTAGACTGAGAGAGGCTGATGATGTGTACTTACATAGCACTTGCAATTGGAACTCCGTGACTATCGGTGGCCCGACGCCATTGTCAACGGTACAAGCGTAACGTCCCGAGTGCCGGCGTTCCAGTCTTGCCAGCTAAAGTTGGGGGCCTACGCCAAGACGCGTAAGTAGGAGAGGCCTATGTCCAGCAGTGTCCAGCAGCGGATGATGTGTACTTACATAGCACTTGCAGTTGGAACTCCGTAACTATTGGGGGTGCAAGCGTAGCGCTCCGAGTGCTGGCGTTCCAGTCTTGCCAGCTTCAAGTGGGGGTCTTCGCCGAGACGCATAAGTAGGAGAGGCCTATGTCCAGCAGCTGACGATGTGTACTTACATAGCACTTGCAGTTGGAACTCCGTGACTATCGGTGGCCCGACGCCATTATCAACGGTGCAAGCGCAGCGGCCCGAGTGCCGGCGTTCCAGTCTTGCCAGCTGAAGTTGCGGGCCTTCACCGAGACGCATAAGTAGGAGAGGCCTATGTCCAGCAGCTGATGATGTGTACTTACATAGCACTTGTAGTTGGAACTCCGTATCTATTGGGGGTGCAAGCGTAGCGCCCCGAGTATCGGCACTCTAGTCTTGCCAGCTTCAAGTGGGGGTCTTCGCCGAGACGCGTAGGTAATAGGAGAGCCCTATGCCTACTAGAAGTTGGGGGCCTTCGCCGAGACGCGTAGGTAATAAGAGAGCCCTATGTCCACTGGACTGAGAGAGGCTGATGATGTGTACTTACATAGCACTTGCAGTTGGAACTCCGTGACTATCGGCGGCCCGACGCCATTGTCAACGGTGCAAGCGTACCGCCCCGAGTGCCGGCGTTCCAGTCTTGCCAGCTGAAGTTGGGGGCCTTCGCCGAGACGCGCTGTTGCGTTCTGCGCCGTGTGGGGCTGGAAGTAACAGGTTCAAGTTGAAAGTACGATATGGCATTAGATGGGCATTTCTCCAAGCGTTTCAACCGCCGTGACTTCAGTGGCAACATTATTAGTCGATTTCTGTGGATATCTCATAAATTTTTTTGGATATCTTGGTAGTTGTCAACTACCAATATATCCAAAAGTTCTTGCATCTCTCACGAGATTTGTGTGATAAGGCTGCCACCGAAGTCACGGCGGTTGAAACGCTCGGAGAAATGCCCAGAAGCGAATTATTTGAGGCATATAATTTCTTTAAACTGTATAAAAAGCCGCGTGCCGGAACCCAGATCTGACAGACTTCTAAGACTTACGTCTGCTTGTACCAGTTAAGCTCACACCAGTTCATTGTAAGTACAGAGGAGTCACAAAGGCTTCCAAGTTAATACTTACTAGTTTATACCAAGTGACGCTCGGCACTGGGTATAGCACAATAATATATTTTATTTAAAGCTGTTCCCCTATTCTTTTAACGTAGGTATTGTTATGTGGATTTCAGATAAACTCACGCAAAAGCAAAAATAAAAAGACGTACCAGCTGGACGCTTGGCACAGAGCTCTCCATCCAGAAATTTAGGAACTACCAACGCGTCACTGTCACATTTAGAAGTCACAAAAGTCAACAATCACTAGCTCGTTCCAATTGACATTGGGTTTCTTACCTCCACCGCAGTGACATATTTAGTAGACGCTACCAACGCCTCACTACCAAGTCCAGAGCGTATAGCCAACATAATAATAGCTACCGCTCATTTCCGAATAAAAGGTAACTAACTGCCTTTTCATCACACCTGCTCGTAAATGCTGATTTTACAAGCAGGCATGCATGAACGTAATGAGCTATATTATGCCCATGGCCGTAATGACTTTTTTTTTAATTTTCATACAACATTACGTCGCACTGGCGCGCCACCCGCTGCCACGCCGGCGGGCGGCGGCGCGCGGCGCGCGCTGCGCCGGGACTTCTGTTATAAAAATTATAAAGACATCCCCGTTTTTGAAGAAATAATTTATTCCATTTTTAAGTAGTTTTGTGAAAATATATTGTTTTATTTACTTATTTTGCGTCACAGGTGTGATGAAAAACATTGTGTGCGCCACGGGCGGTACAAGAATTATGAAGTCGTGTGAAGAAAAGCCTGCGCCTTCGGCTTGGGCTTTACTTTCACACTCGTTCACAATTTCTTATTTACCGCCCTTAATACACAATGTACTATTATCGCACTAATAAGAAAGAGTGACAGACAGAGTAAACTAGCGACTAAGCGTTAGCGATTAGTAAATTGGCTAATTGGCTATGTACTCAGAAGTCACAAAAGCCACTGACCACGAGCTCATGGTACGGCTACAGGGGCCCGTTTCTCGAACGCTTGTAACTTGTAATACAAGTGGAAGTCTCTTTTTAACACTATTAATTAGATAAGGACTACCGCTTGTATTACAAGTTACAAGCTTTCGAGGAATAGGCTCCAAGAGTCCCAAAAGCTGCCAAGAGTTAGTGCCAAGCGTTGGGGTATTTATCGCCACTCCAATGGGTTAAAGAGAAGATGCTCCCAAATGATATACATATCAAATCCAGAAGTCTTGGCTACGTGCTCAGTAGTCACAAAAGCCACTGACCAGCTTGTGCGTCTGTTCTCTTCCAATTCAGTTAAAGACACAACTAGCTTAATGCCAAGTTTTAAGTTGCTTATCACTCCAGTGAATCAACGAGTAGCTCCCAACAGCCACAAAAGCCACTAACCAGCTTGTGCCACGCCACGCTCGGCACCGGGTTCCCCGCCGCGCGGCACTCGAGCACCGCCGCGCCGCCCCGCCGCGCCGCCGCGTGCCGGGACTCCGGCGCCGGCCGCACGCTCGGCGGGACCAGCACCTCTACTGTGTGCACTTGCTCCCGCGCCACCCGGTCCGAGATCTGACAGACTTCTATAAAGACTTACCAGCTAGTACCAAAACTAGAGTCGCAAGCTCATGGCAGTACACATATGAGTGACAAAAGCCATTTTAAAAAGATTTACCAGCTGGATGCTCAGCACCAAGCTCTACATTCAGAAATTTTGACACTACCAACGCGTCACTGTCGCATTTAGAAGTATCAGAAGTCACACCAATTTGCTCCAATTGACACTGGGTTTCCTACTGCCACTCCAGTGACATATTTAGTAGACGCTACCAACGCCTCACTGTTAAATCCAGGATGCCAAGATGCTAATCGCTATACCGCTCAATTGTGAATAGTAACTAAAAGTTTTTTCGCACTAATAAGAAAGAGTGATAGGCAGAGTAAACTATGAGACTGAGCCTCAGCGATCGGTAAATTGGCTACGTTCTCAGGAATCACAAAAGATGCCAAGAGTTACTAAGTGCCAGGCGTTGGGTTACTTACCGCCACTCTAGTGAGTTAACGAGTATAATATGCTCCCAACATCATATACAGACACAAAAGCCACTGACCAGCTTGTGCCACGCCACGCTCGGCACCGGGTTCCCCGCCGCGCGGCACTCGAGCACCGCCGCGCCGCCCCGCCGCGCCGCCGCGTGCCGGGACTCCGGCGCCGGCCGCACGCTCGGCGGGACCAGCACCTCCACTGTGTGCACTTGGTCCCGCGCCACCCGGTCCGAGATCTGAGAGACTCCTATAAATACTTACCACCTAGTACCATAGTGTCGTCAGGTCATGGCAGTACACATATGAGTGACAAATGCCAATTTAAAAAGATTTACCAGCTGAATGCTCAGCACAGAGCTCTACATCCAGGAATTTAGACACAAGCGTCTCTGTCACATTAGAAGTCACAGGAGTCAACACCAGCTTGTTCCAATTGATACTGGGTTTCTTACTGCCACTCCAGTGACATATTTGGTAGACGCTATCAATGCTTCACTATCAAATCCAGAGCGTATAGTCAAGATACTAATAGCTACCGCTCATTTGCGAATAAAAGGTAACTAAACTGCCTTTATCGCACTAATAAGAAAGAGTGACAGACAGAGTTAACTAGCGACTAAGCGTTAGCGATTAGTAAATTGGCTAATTGGCTATGTACTCAGAAGTCACAAAAGCCACTGACCACGAGCTCATAGTACGGCTCCCAAAAGCTGCTAAGAGTTAGTACCAAGCGTTGGGGTATTTATCCACTCCAATGGGTTAAAGAGAAGATGCTCCCAAATGATATACAGTCACAAAAGCCACTGACCAGCTTGTGCCACGCCACGCTCGGCACCGGGTTCCCCGCCGTGCGGCACTCGAGCACCGCCGCGCCGCCCCGCCGCGCCGCCGCGTGCCGGGACTCCGGCGCCGGCCGCACGCTCGGCGGGACCAGCACCTATACTGTGTGCACTTGGTCCCGCGCCACCCGGTCCGAGATCTGACAGACTTCTATACAGACTTACCAGCTAGTGCCAGTCAAACTCACATTGCTAGCTCATGCTAAGCATAGAGGATCCACAAAAGATGTTCCCCGCTACTCCAGTCAGAGATTTAAATACTACCAACATGTCACTGTCAAATCCAGAAGTCACTATAGCCAAGACTTCAATTGGCACCGCGTTTCGTAGGTATTTACTATGTAGCTTAGATGCTAATCGCTACCGCTCAATTGTGAATGAAAGTCTAAGTATCTTTGTCACCAATAAGAAAGAGTGACAGACAGATTAAACTAGAGTGAGACGCTTGGTAAATTGCCTACGTACTCAGTAGTCACAAAAGCCACTGACCAGTTTGTGCCTCTGTTCTCCTCCAATTCAGTTAAAGATACTACAACCACGTCACGAAGACTTACTAGCTTAGTGCCAAGCGTTGGGTTACTTATCACTCCAGTGAATCAACGAGTAGCTCCCAACATGATATACCACAAAAGCCACTGACCAGGTCGTGCCTCCGTTCTCCTCCAATTCAGGTAAATATACTACAACCACGTCACGAAGACTTACTAGCTTAGTATCAAGCGTTGGGTAACTTATCACTCCAGCGAGTTAACGAGTAGCTCCCAACATGATATACAGCCACAAAAGCCACTGACCAGCTTGTGCCTCTGTTCTCCTCCAATTCAATTAAAGAGACTACAACCACGTCACGAAGACTTACTAGCTTAGTGCCAAGCGTTGGGTTACTTATCACTCCAGTGAATCAACGAGTAGCTCCCAACATGATATACCACAAAAGCCACTGACCAGCTTGTGCCACGTCACGCTCGGCACCGGGTTCCCCGCCGCGCGGCACTCGAGCACCGCCGCGCCGCCCCGCCGCGCCGCCGCGTGCCGGGACTCCGGCGCCGGCCGCACGCTCGGCGGGACCAGCACCTCCACTGTGTGCACTTGGTCCCGGTCCAATATCTGAGAGACTTCTATAAAGACTTGCCACCTAGTGCCAAAACTCAAGTCGCCAGCTCGTGGCAGTACACATAAATGAGTCACAAATGTCAATTTAAAAAGACTTACCATCTGGACGCTTGGCATAGAATTCTCTATCCAGAAATTTAGACACTACCAAAGCGTCTCTGTCCCATTAGAAGGTCACAGGAGTCAACACCAGCTTGTTCCAATTAACACTGGGTTTCATACCGCCACTCCAGTGATACATTGAGTAGACGCTACCATCTTATCATTGTCGCATTTAGACCGAATGGTTCAGCAAAATGGGTCCTCTCGGGGCGTAGCGTAGTATCAGATCCGGAAGTAGTTTTCATTCCATGTGTGTGACGATTATAAATTGCTTGTCGGTATGCCTATTTGAATTAGGCATCGTTTGACTTTGAGGCAACTTGGCTATGTACACAAAAGCCACTGACCAGCTTGTGCCACGCCACGCTCGGCACCGGGTTCCCCGCCGCGCGGCTCTCGAGCACCGCCGCGCCGCCCCGCCGCGCCGCCGCGTGCCGGGACTCCGGCGCCGGCCGCACGCTCGGCGGGACCAGCACCTCTACTGTGTGCACTTGGTCCCGCGCCACCCGGTCCGAGATCTGACAGACTTCTATACAGACTTACCACCTAGTACCAAAACTAGTGTCGCAAGCTCATGGCAGTACACATATGAGTCACAAATGCCAATTTAAAAAGATTTTCCAGCGGGACGCTCAGCACCAAGCTCTACATACAGAAATTTAGACACTCCCAAAGCGTCTCTGTCCCATTAGAAGTCACAGGAGTCAACACCAGCTTGTTCCAATTGATACTGGGTTTCTTACCGCCACTCTAATGACATATTTAGTAGACGCTACCAACGCCTCACTGTTAAATCCAGGATGTCAGGATGCTAATCGCTATACCGCTCAGTTATGAATAACAACAAAAAGTCTTTTTCGCACTAATGAGAAAGTGTGATAGGCAGAGTAAACTATGAGACTGAGCCTCAGCGATCGGTAAATTGGCTACGTTCTCGGGAGGCACAAAAGCTGCTACTAAGTGCCAGGCGTTGGGTTATTTACCGTCACTCTAGTTAGTTAACGAGTATAATAAGCTTCCAACATGATATACAGCCACAAAAGCCACTGACCAGCTTGTGCCACGCCACGCTCGGCACCGGGTTCCCCGCCGCGCGGCACTCGAGCACCGCCGCGCCGCCCCGCCGCGCCGCCGCGTGCCGGGACTCCGGCGCCGGCCGCACGCTCGGCGGGACCAGCACCTCCACTGTGTGCACTTGGTCCCGCGCCACCCGGTCCGAGATCTGACAGACTTCTATACAGACTTACCAACTAGTGCCAGTCAAACTCACATTGCTAGCTCATGCTAAACACAGAGGATCCACAAAAGTTGCTCCCCGCTACTCCAGTCAGAGATTTAGATACTACCAACATGTCACTGTCAAATCCAGAAGTCACTAAAGCCAAGATTTCAATTGGCACTGCGTTTCTTAGGTATTTACTATGTAGCCAAGATGCTAATCGCTACCGCTCAATTTTGAATGAAAGTCTAAGTATCTTTGTCGCACTAATAAGAAATAGTGACAGATAGAATAAAATAGAGTGAGACTGATAGTTAGCGCTTATTAAATTGGCTACTTACTCATCAGTAGTCACAAAAACCACTGAACACCTATGCTTCTGTTCTCCTCCAATTTAGTTAAAGATACTACAAGCACGTAACGAAGACTTACTACTTAGCTTAGTGCCAAGCGTTGGTTTACATATCACTAGAATGAATCAACGAGTAGCTCCCAACATGATATACCACAAAAGCCACTGACCAGCATGTACCTCTGTTCTCCTCCAATTCAGTTAAAGATACTACAACCACGTCACGAAGACTTACTAGCTTAGTGTCAAGCGTTGGGTTACTTATCACTTGAATCAACGAGTAGCTCCCAACATGATATACCACAAAAGCCACTGACCAGCTTGTGCCTCTGTTCTCCTCCAATTCAGTTAAAGACACAACTAGCTTAATGCCAAGTTTTAAGTTGCTTATCACTCCAATGAGTTAACGAGTAGCTTCCAACATGATATACCACAAAAGCCACTGACCAGCTTGTGCCACGCCACGCTCGGCACCGGGTTCCCCGCCGCGCGGCACTCGAGCACCGCCGCGCCGCCCCGCCGCGCCGCCGCGTGCCGGGACTCCGGCGCCGGCCGCACGCTCGGCGGGACCAGCACCTCTACTGTGTGCACTTGGTCCCGCGCCACCCGGTCCGAGATCTGACAGACTTCTATACAGACTTACCAGCTAGTGCCAGTCAAACTCACATTGCTAGCTCATGCTAAATACAGACGATCCACAAAAGTTGCTCCCCGCTACTCCAGTCAGAGATGTAAATACTACCAACATGTCACTGTCAAATCCAGAAGTCACTAAAGCCAAGTCTTCAATTGGCACCGCGTTTCTTAGGTATTTACTATGTAGCTTAGATGCTAATCGCTACCGCTCAATTGTGAATGAATGTCTAAGTATCTTTGTCGCATTAATAAGAAAGAGTGACAGACAGATTAAACTAGAGTGAGACTAAGCGTTAGCGCTTGGTAAATTGGCTACGTACTCATCATTAGTCACAAAAACCACTGCGACCAGCTTGTGCCTCTGAATGCTTAGCCAAGTTGCCAACCGCTGACGTTTAGTAGCGTATCGTAGATTTCCCTCTCTGTCACTTTCATATTAGAGCGACAAAGACAGTTAGCTGCCTTTCGTTTACGATTGACGATTAAGCGTTAGCGATTGGCAACTTGTCTAAGCACCCTGTTCTCCTACAATTCAGTTAAAGACACTACAACCACGTCACGAAGACTTACTAGCTTAGTGCCAAGCGTTGTGTTACATATCAATCCAGTGAATCAACGAGTAGCTCCCAACATGATATACCACAAAAGCCACTGACCAGCTTGTGCCACGCCACGCTCGGCACCGGGTTCCCCGCCGCGCGGCACTCGAGCACCGCCGCGCCGCCCCGCCGCGCCGCCGCGTGCCGGGACTCCGGCGCCGGCCGCACGCTCGGCGGGACCAGCACCTCCACTGTGTGCACTTGGTCCCGCGCCACCCGGTCCGAGATCTGACAGACTTCTATACAGACTTACCAGCTAGTGCCAGTCAAACTCACATTGCTAGCTCATGCTAAGCACAGACGATCCTTAAAACTTGCTCCCCGCTTCTCCAGTCAGAGATTTAGATACTACCAACAAATGTCAAATCCAGAAGTCACTAAAGCTAAGACTTTAATTGGCACCGCGTTTCTTAGGTATTTACTATGTAGCTTAGATGCCAATTGCTACTGCTCATTTGTGAATGGAAGTCTAAATATCTTTGTCGCACTAATAAGAAAGTGTGACAGACAGATTAAACTAGAGTGAGACGCTTGGTAAATTGGCTACGTACTTAGTAGTCACAAAAATCCAGAAGTCACTAAAGCCAAAACTTCAATTGGTACCGTGTTTCTTGGGTATTTACTATGTAGCCAAGATGCTAATCGCTACCGCTTAGTTGTGAATGAAAGTCTAAGTATCTTTGTCGCACTAATAAGAAAGAGTGACAGACAGATTAAACTGGAGTGAGACTGAGCGTTAGCGCTTGGTAAATTGGCTACGTACTCAGTAGTCACAAAAGCCACTGACCAGTTTGTGCATCTGTTCTCCTCCAATTCAGTTAAAGATACTACAACCACGTCACGAAGACTTACTAGCTTAGTGTCCAGCCTTGGGTAACTTATCACTCCAGCGAGTTAACGAGTAGCTCCCAACATGATATACCACAAAAGCCACTGACCAGCTTGTGCCACGCCACGCTCGGCACCGGGTTCCCCGCCGCGCGGCACTCGAGCACCGCCGCGCCGCCCCGCCGCGCCGCCGCGTGCCGGGACTCCGGCGCCGGCCGCACGCTCGGCGGGACCAGCACCTCCACTGTGTGCACTTGGTCCCGCGCCACCCGGTCCGAGATCTGACAGACTTCTATAAAGACTTAGCAGCTAGTGCCAGTGAAACGCACACTGTTAGCTCATGCTAAGCACAGAGGATCCACTAAAGTTGCTCCCCGCTACTCCAGTCAGAGATTAAGATACTACCAACATGTCACTGTCAAACCTAGAAGTCACTAAAGCCAAGACTTCAATTGGCACCACGTTTCTTAGGTATTCACTATGTAGCCAAGATGCTAATCGCTACAGCTCAATTGTGAATGAAAGTCTAAGCATCTTAATCGCACTAATAAGAAAGAGTGACAGACAGATTAAACTGGGTGCTTAGCCAAGTTGCCAATCGCTAGCGCTTGCTAGCGCATCGTAGCTTTCCCTCTTTGTGGCACTAATATGTAGGAGTGACAGAGAGGGAAAACTACGATGCGCTAGCAAGCGCTAGCGATTGGCAACTAGGCTAAGCATCCTGGAGTGATACTGAGCGTTAGCGCTTGGTAAATTGGCTACGTGCTCAGTAGTCACAAAAGCCACTGACCAGCTTGTGCGTCTGTTCTCCTCCAATTCAGTTAAAGACACAACTAGCTTAATGCCAAGTTTTAAGTTGCTTATCACTCCAGTGAGTTAACGAGTAGCTCCCAACATGATATACAGCCACAAAAGCCACTAACCAGCTTGTGCCACGCCACGCTCGGCACCAGGTTCCCCGCCACGCGGCACTCGATATTTTTTTTTTATGCTATAGGTGGCAAACGAACAGACGAATCGCCTGATGGAAAGCGATTAACGTCGCCCATGGACACCCGCAACACCAGAGGCGTCGCAAATGCGTTGCCGGCCTTTAAGGTGGGAGTACGCTCTTTTCTTGAAGGTTTGAAGGTCGTATCGGTCCGGAAACACCGCTTGTGACAGTTCGTTCCAAAGTTTAGCTGTGCGAGGCAGGAAGCATGATATACCACAAAAGCCACTGACCAGCTTGTGCCACGCCACGCTCGGCACCGGGTTCCCCGCCGCGCGGCACTCGAGCACCGCCGCGCCGCCCCGCCGCGCCGCCGCGTGCCGGGACTCCGGCGCCGGCCGCACGCTCGGCGGGACCAGCACCTCCACTGTGTGCACTTGGTCCCGCGCCACCCGGTCCGAGATCTGACAGACTTCTATACAGACTTACCACCTAGTACCAGAACTAGTGTCGCCAGGTCATGGCACTACACATATGAGTCACAAATGCCAATTTAAAAAGAATTACCAGCTGGATGCTCAGCACCGAGCTCTACATCCAGAAATTTAGACACTACCAACGCGTCACTGTCGCATTTAGAAGTACCAGAAGCCACACAAACTTGTTCCAATTGACACTGGGTTTCTTACTGCCACTCTAGTGACATATTTAGTAGACGCTACCAACGCCTCACTGTTAAGTCCGGGATGCCAAGATGCTAATCACTATACCGCTCAATTGTGAATGAAAGTCTAAGTATCTTTGTCGCACTAATAAGAAAGAGTGACAGACAGATTAAACTAGAGTGAGACGCTTGGTAAATTGGCTACGTACTCAGTAGGCACAAAAGCCACTGACCAGCTTGTGTGTCTGTTCTCTTCCAATTCAGTTAAAGATACTACAACCACGTCACGAAGACTTACTAGCTTAGTGTCAAGCGTTGGGTAACATATCACTCCAGTGAATCAACGGATAGCTCCCAACATGATATACCACAAAAGCCACTGACCAGCTTGTGCCACGCCACGCTCGGCACCGGGTTCCCCGCCGCGCGGCACTCGAGCACCGCCGCGCCGCCCCGCCGCGCCGCCGCGTGCCGGGACTCCGGCGCCGGCCGCACGCTCGGCGGGACCAGCACCTCTACTGTGTGCACTTGGTCCCGCGCTACTCGGTCCGAGATCTGAGAGACTTCTATACAGACTTACCAGCTAGTGCCAGTCAAACTCACATTGCTGCAGTCAAGCTCATGCTAAGCACAGAGGATCCACAAAAGTTGCTCTTCGCTACTCCAGTCAGAGATTTAGTTACTACCAGCATGTTACTATCAAATCCAGAAGTCACTAAAGCCAAGATTTCAATTGGCATTGCGTTTCTTACGTATTTACTATGTAGCCAAGATGTTACTTAATCGCTACCACTCAATTGTGAATGAAAGTCTAAGTATCTTTGTCGCAATAATAAGCGAGCTCTACATCCAGAAATTTAGACACTACCAACGCGTCAATGTCGCATTTAGAAGTACCAGAAGCCACACAAACTTGTTCCAATTGACACTGGGTTTCCTACTGCCACTCCAGTAACATATTTAGTAGACGCTACTAACGCCTCACTGTTAAATCCAGGACGCCAAGATGCTAATCGCTGTACCGCTCAATTGTGAATAGTAACTAAAAGTCTTTTTCGCACTAATAAGAAAGTGTGATAGGCAGAGTAATCTATGAGACTGAGCCTCAGCGATCGGTAAATTGGCTACGTTCTCGGGAGGCACAAAAGCTGCTACTAAGTGCCAGGCGTTGGGTTACTTACCGCCACTCTAGTGAGTTAACGAGTATAATATGCTTCCAACATCATATACCACAAAAGCCACTGACCAGCTTGTGCCACGCCACGCTCGGCACCGGGTTCCCCGCCGCGCGGCACTCGAGCACCGCCGCGCCGCCCCGCCGCGCCGCCGCGTGCCGGGACTCCGGCGCCGGCCGCACGCTCGGCGGGACCAGCACCTCTACTGTGTGCACTTGGTCCCGCGCCACCCGGTCCGAGATCTGACAGACTTCTATACAGACTTACCAGCTAGTGCCAGTTAAACTCATATTGCTAGCTCATGCTAAGTACAGAGGATCCACAAAAGTTGCTCCCCGCTACTTCAGTCAATTGGCACTGCGTTTCTTAGGTATTTACTATGTAGCCAAGCTCAATTGTGAATGAAAGTCTAAGTATCTTTGTCACCAATAAGAAAGAGTGACAGATAGATTAAACTAAAGTGTGACTGAGCGTTAGCGCTTGGTAAATTGGCTACGTACTCATCAGTAGTCACAAAAACCACTGACCAGCTTGTGCCTCTGTTCTCCTCCAATTCAGTTAAAGATACTACAACCACGTCACGAAGACTTACTAGCTTAGTGTCAAGCGTTGGGTTACTTATCACTCCAGTGAATCAACGAGTAGCTCCCAACATGATATACCACAAAAGCCACTGACCAGCTTGTGCCACGCCACGCTCGGCACCGGGTTCCCCGCCGCGCGGCACTCGAGCACCGCCGCGCCGCCCCGCCGCGCCGCCGCGTGCCGGGACTCCGGCGCCGGCCGCACGCTCGGCGGGACCAGCACCTCTACTGTGTGCACTTGGTCCCGCGCCACCCGGTCGAGATCTAACAGACTGCTATAAAGACTTACCACCTAGTACTAAACCTCGTGTCGCCAGCTCATGGCAGTACACATATGAGTCACAAAAGTCAATTTAAAAAAGACTTACCAGCTGGACGCTTGGCACAGAGTTCTCTGTCCAGAAATTTAGACACTACCAAAGCGTCTCTGTCTCATTAGAAGGTCACAGGAGTCAACACCAGCTTGTTCCAATTAACACTGGGTTTCATACCGCCACTCCAGTGACATATTTAGTAGACGCTACCAACGCCTCACTGTTAAATCCAGGATGCCAAGATGCTAATCGCTATACCGCTCAATTGTGAATAATAACTAAAAGTCTTTTTCGCACTAATGAGAAAGAGTGATAGGCAGAGTAAACTATGAGACTGAGCCTCAGCGATCGGTAAATTGGCTACGTTCTCGGGAGGCACAAAAGCTGCTACTAAGTGCCAGGCGTTGGGTTATTTACCGACACTCTAGTGAGTTAACGAGTATAATATGCTCCCAACACGATATACAGCCACAAAAACCACTGACCAGCTTGTGCCACGCCACGCTCGGCACCGGGTTCCCCGCCGCGCGGCACTCGAGCACCGCCGCGCCGCCCCGCCGCGCCGCCGCGTGCCGGGACTCCGGCGCCGGCCGCACGCTCGGCGGGACCAGCACCTCTACTGTGTGCACTTGGTCCCGCGCCACCCGGTCCGAGATCTGACAGACTTCTATACAGACTTACCAGCTAGTGCCAGTCAAACTCACATTGCTAGCTCATGTTAAGCACAGAGGATCCACAAAAGTTGCTCCCCGCTTCTCCAGTCAGAGATTTAGATACTACCAACATGTCACTGTCAAACCCAGAAGTCACTAAAGCCAAGATTTCAATTGGCACCGCGGTTCATAGGTATTTTGTTTTTTGTATTTCTTTTGTTTTTGTGAACTTTTGTTCTTTATTACGAGTGAGGTGTGCAATAAAGACTTTTGTATTGTATTGTAATGTATTGTATTTACTATGTAGCCAAGATGCTAATCGCTACCGCTCAATTGTGAATGAAAGTCTAAGTATCTTTCTATCAATAATAAGAAAGAGTGACAGATAAATTAAACTAGAGTGAGACTTAGCGTTAGCGCTTGGTAAATTGGCTACGTGCTCAGTAGTCACAAAAGCCACTGACCAGCTTGTGCGTCTGTTCTCCTCCAATTCAGTTAAAGACACAACTACCTTAATGCCAAGTTTTAAGTTGCTTATCACTCCAGTGAATCAACGAGTAGCTCCCAACATGATATACCACAAAAGCCACTGACCAGCTGGTGCGTCTGATCTCCTCCAATTCAGTTAAAGACACAACTAGCTTAATGCCAAGTTTTAAGTTGCTTATTACTCCAGTGAGTTAACGAGTAGCTCGCAACATGATATACAGCCACAAAAGCCACTGACCAGCTTGTGCCACGCCACGCTCGGCACCGGGTTCCCCGCCGCGCGGCACTCGAGCACCGCCGCGCCGCCCCGCCGCGCCGCCGCGTGCCGGGACTCCGGCGCCGGCCGCACGCTCGGCGGGACCAGCACCTCCACTGTGTGCACTTGGTCCCGCGCCACCCGGTCCGAGATCTGACAGACTTCTATAAAGACTTACCAGCTAGTGCCAAAACTAGAGTCGCAAGCTCATGGCAGTACACATATGAGTCACAAAAGTCAATTTAAAAAGACTTACCAGCTGGACGCTTAGCACAGTTCTCTATCCAGAAATTTAGATACTACCAAAGCGTCTTTGTCATATTTAGAAGTCACAGAAGCCAACAATTACCAGCTAGTTCCAATTGACATTGGATTTCTTACTGCCACTCCAGTGACATATATACTTATATAGTAGATGCTACCAACGCCTCACTGTTAAGTCTAGGATGCCAAGATGCTAATCGCTATACCGCTCAATTGTGAATAGTAACTAAAAGACTTTTTCGCACTAATGAGAAAGAGTGACAGACAAAGTAAACTATGAGACTGAGCCTCAGCGATCGGTAAATTGGCTACGTTCTCAGGAGTCATAAAAGCTGCCAAGAGTTACTAAGTGCCAGGCGTTGGGCTACTTACCGCCACTCTAGTGAGTTAACGAGTATAATATGCTCCCAACATCATATACAGCCACAAAAGCCACTGACCAGCTTGTGCCACGCCACGCTCGGCACCGGGTTCCCCGCCGCGCGGCACTCGAGCACCGCCGCGCCGCCCCGCCGCGCCGCCGCGTGCCGGGACTCCGGCGCCGGCCGCACGCTCGGCGGGACCAGCACCTCCACTGTGTGCACTTGGTCCCGCGCCACCCGGTCCGAGATCTGACAGACTTCTATACAGACTTACCAGCTAGTGCCAGTCAAACTCACATTGCTAGCTCATGCTAAGCACAGAGGATCCAGAAAAGTTGCTCCCCGCTATTCCAGTCAGAGATTTAGATACTACCAGCATGTCACTGTCAAATCCAGAAGTCACTAAAGCCAAGACTTCAATTGGCACTGCGTTTCTGAGGTATTTACTATGTAGCCAAGATGCTAATCGCTACCGCTGAATTGTGAATGAAAGTCTAAGTATCTTTGTCGCACTAATAAGAAAGAGTGACAGACAGATTAAACTAGAGTGAGACTGAGCGTTAGCGCTTGGTAAATTGGCTACGTACTCATCAGTAGTCACAAAAACCACTGCGACCAGCTTGTGCCTCTGAATGCTTAGCCAAGTTGCCAACCGCTGACGTTTAGTAGCGTATCGTAGATTTCCCTCTCTGTCACTTTCATATTAGTGCGACAAAGACAGTTAGCTGCCTTTCGTTTACGATTGACGATTCAGCGTTAGCGATTGGCAACTTGTCTAAGCACCCTATTCTCCTCCAATTCAGTTAAAGATACAAGAACCATGTCACGAAGACTTACTAGCTTAGTGTCAAGCGTTGGGTTACTTATCACTTGAATCAACGAGTAGCTCCCAACATGATATACCACAAAAGCCACTGACCAGCTTGTGCCACGCCACGCTCGGCACCGGGTTCCCCGCCGCGCGGCACTCGAGCACCGCCGCGCCGCCCCGCCGCGCCGCCGCGTGCCGGGACTCCGGCGCCGGCCGCACGCTCGGCGGGACCAGCACCTCTACTGTGTGCACTTGGTCCCGCGCCACTCGGTCCGAGATCTGACAGACTTCTATAAAGACTTACCACCTAGTACCAGAACTAGTGTCGCCAGATCATGGCAGTACACATATGAGTGACAAAAGCCATTTTAAAAAGATTTACCAGCTGGACGCTCAGCACCGAGCTCTACATCCAGAAATTTAGACACTACCAACGCGTCACTGTCACATTTAGAAGTCACAGAAGCCAACCATCACCCGCTTGTTCCAATTGACACTGGGTTTCTTACTGCCACTCCAGTAACATATTTAGTAGACGCTACCAACGCCTCACTATCAAGTTCAGAGCGTATAGCCAAGATACTAATAGCTACCGCTCATTTGCGAATAAAAGGTAACTAACTGCCTTTGTCGCACTAATAAGAAAGAGTGACAGACAGACGAAACTAGCCATTAAGCGTTAGCGATTAGTAAATTGGCTAATTGGCTACGTACTCAGAAGTCACCAAAGCCACTGACCAAGAGCTCATGGTACGGCTCTCGGAGTCCCAAAAGCTGCCAAGAGTTAGTGCCAAGCGTTCGGGTACTTATCACTCCAGTGAATCAACGAGTAGCTCCCAACATGATATACCACAAAAGCCACTGACCAGCTTGTGCCACGCCACGCTCGGCACCGGGTTCCCCGCCGCGCGGCACTCGAGCACCGCCGCGCCGCCCCGCCGCGCCGCCGCGTGCCGGGACTCCGGCGCCGGCCGCACGCTCGGCGGGACCAGCACCTCCACTGTGTGCACTTGGTCCCGCGCTACTCGGTCCGAGATCTGACAGACTTCTATACAGACTTACCAGCTAGTACCAAAACTCGTGTCGCCAGCTCGTGGCAGTACACATATAAGTGACAAAAGCCATTTTAAAAAGATTTACCAGCTGGATGCTCAGCACCGAGCTCTACATCCAGAAATTTTGACACTACCAACGAGTCACTGTCGCATTTAGAAGTTCCAGAAGCCACACCAATTTGTTCCAATTGATACTGGGTTTCTTACCGCCACTCCAGTGACATATTTAGTAGACACTACCAACGCCTCACTATCAAAAGATACTAATAGCTACCGCTCATTTGCGAATAAAAGGTAACTACTTAACTGCCTTTATCGCAGTAATAAGAAAGAGTGACAGACAAAGTAAACTAGCGACTAAGCGTTAGCAATTGGTAAATTGGCTAATTGGCTACGTACTCAGAAGTCACAAAAGCCACTGACCACGAGCTCATGGTACGGCTACAGGAGTCCCAAAAGCAGCCAAGAGTTAGTCCCGAGCGTTGGGCTACTTATCACTCCAGTGAATCAACGAGTAGCTCCCAACATGATATACCACAAAAGCCACTGACCAGCTTGTGCCACGCCACGCTCGGCACCGGGTTCCCCGCCGCGCGGCACTCGAGCACCGCCGCGCCGCCCCGCCGCGCCGCCGCGTGCCGGGACTCCGGCGCCGGCCGCACGCTCGGCGGGACCAGCACCTCTACTGTGTGCACTTGGTCCCGCGCCACCCGGTCCGAGATCTAACAGACTTCTATACAGACTTACCAGCTAGTGCCAGTCAAACTCACATTGCTAGCTCATGCTAAGCATAGAGGATCCACAAAAGTTGCTCCCCGCTACTCCAGTCAGAGATTTAGATACTACCTATCACTGTCAAATCCAGAAGTCACTAAAGCCAAGACTTCAATTGGCACTGCGTTTCTTATGTATTTACTATGTAGCCTAGATGTTAATCGCTACCGCTCAATTGTGAATGAAAGTCTAAGTATCTTTGTCGCACTATTAAGAAAGAGTGACAGATAGATTAAACTAAAGTGAGACTGAGCGTTAGCGCTTGGTAAATTGGCTACGTGCTCAGTAGTTACAAAAACCATTGCGACCAGCTTGTGCCTCTGAATGCTTAGCCAAGTTGCCAACCGCTGACGTTTAGTAGCGTATCGTAGATTTCCCTCTCTGTCACTTTTATATTAGTGCGACAAAGACAGTTAGCTGCCTTTCGTTTACGATTGACGAATAAGCGTTAGCGATTGGCAACTTGTCTAAGCACCCTGTTCTCCTCCAATTCAGTTAAAGATACTACAACCACGTCACGAAGACTTACTAGCTTAGTGTCAAGCGTTGGTTTACTTATCACTCCAGTGAATCAACGAGTAGCTCCCAACATGATATACCACAAAAGCCACTGACCAGCTTGTGCCACGCCACGCTCGGCACCGGGTTCCCCGCCGCGCGGCACTCGAGCACCGCCGCGCCGCCCCGCCGCGCCGCCGCGTGCCGGGACTCCGGCGCCGGCCGCACGCTCGGCGGGACCAGCACCTCCACTGTGTGCACTTGGTCCCGCGCCACCCGGTCCGAGATCTGACAGACTTCTATACAGACGTACCAGCTAGTACTAAAACTCGTGTCGCCAGCTCGTAGCAGTACACATATGAGTGACAAAAGCCATTTTAAAAAGATTTACCAGCTGGACGCTCAGAACCAAGCTCTACATTCAGAAATTTAGACACTACCAACGCGTCACTGTCGCATTTAGAAGTTCCAGAAGCCACACCAACTTGCTCCAATTGACACTGGGTTTCCTACTGCCACTCCAGTAACATGTTTAGTAGACGCTACCAACGCCTCACTGTTAAATCCAGGATGCCAAGATGCTAATCGCTATACCGCTCAATTGTGAATAACAACTAAAAGTCTTTTTCGCACTAATGAGAAAGAGTGATAGGCAGAGTAAACTAGCGACTAAGCGTTAGCGATTGGTAAATTGGCTAATTAAATTAGCTACCTACTCAGAAGTCACAAAAGCCACTGACCACGAGCTCATGGTACGGCTACAGGGGCCCGTTACTCGAACGCTTGTAACTTGTAATACAAGTGAAAGTGTCTTTTTAACACTATTAATTAGATAAGGACTTACGCTTGTATTACCAGTTACAAGCTTGCGAGAAATAGGCTCCAGGAGTCCCAAAAGCTGCTAAGAGTTAGTGCCAAGCGTTGGGCTATTTATTGCCACTCCAATGGGTTAAAGAGAAGATGCTCCCAAATGATATACAGCCACACAAGCCACTGACCAGCTTGTGTGTCTGTTCTCTTCCAATTCAGTTAAAGATACTACAACCACGTCACGAAGACTTACTAGCTTAGTGTCAAGCGTTGGGTTACTTATCACTCCAGTGAATCAACGAGTAGCTTCCAACATGATATACCACAAAAGGCACTGACCAGCTTGTGCCTCTGTTCTCCTCCTATTCAGCTAAAGATACTACAACCACGTCACGAAGACTTACTAGCTTAGTGTCAAGCGTTGGGCTACTTATCACTCCAGTGAATCAACGAGTAGCTTCCAACATGATATACCACAAAAGCCACTGACCAGCTTGTGCCTCTGTTCTCCTCCAATTCAGTTAAAGACACAACTAGCTTAATGTCAAGTTTTAAGTTGCTTATAACTCCAGTGAATCAACGAGTAGCTCCAAACATGATATACCACAAAAGCCACTGACCAGCTTGTGCCACGCCACGCTCGGCACCGGGTTCCCCGCCGCGCGGCACTCGAGCACCGCCGCGCCGCCCCGCCGCGCCGCCGCGTGCCGGGACTCCGGCGCCGGCCGCACGCTTGGCGGGGACCAGCACCTCTACTGTGTGCACTTGGTCCCGCGCCACCCGGTCCGAGATCTGACAGACTTCTATACAGACTTACCAGCTAGTGCCAGTCAAACTCACATTGCTAGCTCATGCTAAGCACAGAGGATCCACAAAAGTTGCTCCCCGCTACTCCAGTCAGAGATTTAGATACTACCAACATGTCACTGTCAAATCCAGAAGTCACTAAAGCCAAGACTTCAATTGGCACCGCGATTCTTAGTAATACTATGTAGCCAAGATGCTAATCGCTACCGCTCAATTGTGAATGAAAGTCTTAGTATCTTTGTCGCACTAATAAGAAAGAGTGACAGACAGATTAAACTAGAGTGAGACTGAGCGTTAGCGCTTGGTAAATTGGCTACGTACTCAGTAGTCACAAAAGCCACTGACCAGCTTGTGCGTCTGTTCTCCTCCAATTCAGTTAAAGACACAACTAGCTTATTGCCAAGTTTTAAGTTTCTTATTACTCCAGTGAGTTAACGAGTAGCTCGCAACATGATACACGCGATAAGAAAGAGTGACAGACAAATTAAACTAGAGTGAGACTGAGCGTTAGCGCTTGGTAAATTGGACTACTTACTCAGTAGTCACAAAAGCCACTGACCAGCTTGTGCCTCTGTTCTCCTTCAATTCAGTTAAAGATACTACAACCGCGTCACGAAGACTTACTAGCTTAGTGTCAAGCGTTGGGTTACTTATCACTCCAGCGAGTTATCGAGTAGCTCCCAACATGATATACAGACACAAAAGCCACTGACCAGCTTGTGTCTCCGTTCTCCTCCAATTCAGTTAAAGACACAAGAACCATGACACGAAGACTTACTAGTTTAGTGTCAAGCGTTGGGTTACTCATCACTCCAGTCAAAGTCAAAGTCAAAGTCAAAGTCAAATAATTCTTTATTCAAATTGGAATAGCAACAAACTCTTTTGAATCGTCTAGATATGAAAACTACTTCCGGTTCGAACCCTAAACCGCTGACCCAAGAAGAACCGGTAAGAAACTTGGCGGGAATTCTTTTTTCAAACAATGATGGTACATCTTACAACTAACATGCATTAAAAAAAAAACATAAAATTGATTTTAAACAAATTGAAATATAATAATAATAACAAGAGATGTAAAGTCTCTAAAAGTCACAACATTTATAAGTAATAATTTATAGAGAAGTAAGGTTTCTCTCCGAATAGGTATATAATAATAACATTATATAATGCACGTTTGGAGATGTACAAGGTCTCCAAGCGTAAATTATCGTAATTGAATGTCATGACTTTAACAAACTAATAATTAAATCCTAAATTACTCCCACGGTGTTTTATCATTCATGTAGTCTTGTGTACTATAATAAGCTTTAGATATAAGTTTACGCTTTACAAAATTCTTAAATTTGTTGACTGAAAATTCAGTAACATTTACTGGAAGT
>JALPQI010031961.1:0-29300 GCA_025490895.1 Thaumatotibia leucotreta
AACTCCGGCGCCGGCCGCACGCTCGGCGGGACCAGCACCTCCACTGTGTGCACTTGGTCCCGCGCCACCCGGTCCGAGATCTGACAGACTTCTATAAAGACTTACCAGCTAGTGCCAAAACTAGAGTCGCAAGCTCATGGCAGTACACATATGAGTCACAAAAGTCAATTTAAAAAGACTTACCAGCTGGACGCTTAGCACAGTTCTCTATCCAGAAATTTAGATACTACCAAAGCGTCTTTGTCATATTTAGAAGTCACAGAAGCCAACAATTACCAGCTAGTTCCAATTGACATTGGATTTCTTACTGCCACTCCAGTGACATATATACTTATATAGTAGATGCTACCAACGCCTCACTGTTAAGTCTAGGATGCCAAGATGCTAATCGCTATACCGCTCAATTGTGAATAGTAACTAAAAGACTTTTTCGCACTAATGAGAAAGAGTGACAGACAAAGTAAACTATGAGACTGAGCCTCAGCGATCGGTAAATTGGCTACGTTCTCAGGAGTCATAAAAGCTGCCAAGAGTTACTAAGTGCCAGGCGTTGGGCTACTTACCGCCACTCTAGTGAGTTAACGAGTATAATATGCTCCCAACATCATATACAGCCACAAAAGCCACTGACCAGCTTGTGCCACGCCACGCTCGGCACCGGGTTCCCCGCCGCGCGGCACTCGAGCACCGCCGCGCCGCCCCGCCGCGCCGCCGCGTGCCGGGGACTCCGGCGCCGGCCGCACGCTCGGCGGGACCAGCACCTCCACTGTGTGCACTTGGTCCCGCGCCACCCGGTCCGAGATCTGACAGACTTCTATACAGACTTACCAGCTAGTGCCAGTCAAACTCACATTGCTAGCTCATGCTAAGCACAGAGGATCCAGAAAAGTTGCTCCCCGCTATTCCAGTCAGAGATTTAGATACTACCAGCATGTCACTGTCAAATCCAGAAGTCACTAAAGCCAAGACTTCAATTGGCACTGCGTTTCTGAGGTATTTACTATGTAGCCAAGATGCTAATCGCTACCGCTGAATTGTGAATGAAAGTCTAAGTATCTTTGTCGCACTAATAAGAAAGAGTGACAGACAGATTAAACTAGAGTGAGACTGAGCGTTAGCGCTTGGTAAATTGGCTACGTACTCATCAGTAGTCACAAAAACCACTGCGACCAGCTTGTGCCTCTGAATGCTTAGCCAAGTTGCCAACCGCTGACGTTTAGTAGCGTATCGTAGATTTCCCTCTCTGTCACTTTCATATTAGTGCGACAAAGACAGTTAGCTGCCTTTCGTTTACGATTGACGATTCAGCGTTAGCGATTGGCAACTTGTCTAAGCACCCTATTCTCCTCCAATTCAGTTAAAGATACAAGAACCATGTCACGAAGACTTACTAGCTTAGTGTCAAGCGTTGGGTTACTTATCACTTGAATCAACGAGTAGCTCCCAACATGATATACCACAAAAGCCACTGACCAGCTTGTGCCACGCCACGCTCGGCACCGGGTTCCCCGCCGCGCGGCACTCGAGCACCGCCGCGCCGCCCCGCCGCGCCGCCGCGTGCCGGGACTCCGGCGCCGGCCGCACGCTCGGCGGGACCAGCACCTCTACTGTGTGCACTTGGTCCCGCGCCACTCGGTCCGAGATCTGACAGACTTCTATAAAGACTTACCACCTAGTACCAGAACTAGTGTCGCCAGATCATGGCAGTACACATATGAGTGACAAAAGCCATTTTAAAAAGATTTACCAGCTGGACGCTCAGCACCGAGCTCTACATCCAGAAATTTAGACACTACCAACGCGTCACTGTCACATTTAGAAGTCACAGAAGCCAACCATCACCCGCTTGTTCCAATTGACACTGGGTTTCTTACTGCCACTCCAGTAACATATTTAGTAGACGCTACCAACGCCTCACTATCAAGTTCAGAGCGTATAGCCAAGATACTAATAGCTACCGCTCATTTGCGAATAAAAGGTAACTAACTGCCTTTGTCGCACTAATAAGAAAGAGTGACAGACAGACGAAACTAGCCATTAAGCGTTAGCGATTAGTAAATTGGCTAATTGGCTACGTACTCAGAAGTCACCAAAGCCACTGACCAAGAGCTCATGGTACGGCTCTCGGAGTCCCAAAAGCTGCCAAGAGTTAGTGCCAAGCGTTCGGGTACTTATCACTCCAGTGAATCAACGAGTAGCTCCCAACATGATATACCACAAAAGCCACTGACCAGCTTGTGCCACGCCACGCTCGGCACCGGGTTCCCCGCCGCGCGGCACTCGAGCACCGCCGCGCCGCCCCGCCGCGCCGCCGCGTGCCGGGACTCCGGCGCCGGCCGCACGCTCGGCGGGACCAGCACCTCCACTGTGTGCACTTGGTCCCGCGCTACTCGGTCCGAGATCTGACAGACTTCTATACAGACTTACCAGCTAGTACCAAAACTCGTGTCGCCAGCTCGTGGCAGTACACATATAAGTGACAAAAGCCATTTTAAAAAGATTTACCAGCTGGATGCTCAGCACCGAGCTCTACATCCAGAAATTTTGACACTACCAACGAGTCACTGTCGCATTTAGAAGTTCCAGAAGCCACACCAATTTGTTCCAATTGATACTGGGTTTCTTACCGCCACTCCAGTGACATATTTAGTAGACACTACCAACGCCTCACTATCAAAAGATACTAATAGCTACCGCTCATTTGCGAATAAAAGGTAACTACTTAACTGCCTTTATCGCAGTAATAAGAAAGAGTGACAGACAAAGTAAACTAGCGACTAAGCGTTAGCAATTGGTAAATTGGCTAATTGGCTACGTACTCAGAAGTCACAAAAGCCACTGACCACGAGCTCATGGTACGGCTACAGGAGTCCCAAAAGCAGCCAAGAGTTAGTCCCGAGCGTTGGGCTACTTATCACTCCAGTGAATCAACGAGTAGCTCCCAACATGATATACCACAAAAGCCACTGACCAGCTTGTGCCACGCCACGCTCGGCACCGGGTTCCCCGCCGCGCGGCACTCGAGCACCGCCGCGCCGCCCCGCCGCGCCGCCGCGTGCCGGGACTCCGGCGCCGGCCGCACGCTCGGCGGGACCAGCACCTCTACTGTGTGCACTTGGTCCCGCGCCACCCGGTCCGAGATCTAACAGACTTCTATACAGACTTACCAGCTAGTGCCAGTCAAACTCACATTGCTAGCTCATGCTAAGCATAGAGGATCCACAAAAGTTGCTCCCCGCTACTCCAGTCAGAGATTTAGATACTACCTATCACTGTCAAATCCAGAAGTCACTAAAGCCAAGACTTCAATTGGCACTGCGTTTCTTATGTATTTACTATGTAGCCTAGATGTTAATCGCTACCGCTCAATTGTGAATGAAAGTCTAAGTATCTTTGTCGCACTATTAAGAAAGAGTGACAGATAGATTAAACTAAAGTGAGACTGAGCGTTAGCGCTTGGTAAATTGGCTACGTGCTCAGTAGTTACAAAAACCATTGCGACCAGCTTGTGCCTCTGAATGCTTAGCCAAGTTGCCAACCGCTGACGTTTAGTAGCGTATCGTAGATTTCCCTCTCTGTCACTTTTATATTAGTGCGACAAAGACAGTTAGCTGCCTTTCGTTTACGATTGACGAATAAGCGTTAGCGATTGGCAACTTGTCTAAGCACCCTGTTCTCCTCCAATTCAGTTAAAGATACTACAACCACGTCACGAAGACTTACTAGCTTAGTGTCAAGCGTTGGTTTACTTATCACTCCAGTGAATCAACGAGTAGCTCCCAACATGATATACCACAAAAGCCACTGACCAGCTTGTGCCACGCCACGCTCGGCACCGGGTTCCCCGCCGCGCGGCACTCGAGCACCGCCGCGCCGCCCCGCCGCGCCGCCGCGTGCCGGGACTCCGGCGCCGGCCGCACGCTCGGCGGGACCAGCACCTCCACTGTGTGCACTTGGTCCCGCGCCACCCGGTCCGAGATCTGACAGACTTCTATACAGACGTACCAGCTAGTACTAAAACTCGTGTCGCCAGCTCGTAGCAGTACACATATGAGTGACAAAAGCCATTTTAAAAAGATTTACCAGCTGGACGCTCAGAACCAAGCTCTACATTCAGAAATTTAGACACTACCAACGCGTCACTGTCGCATTTAGAAGTTCCAGAAGCCACACCAACTTGCTCCAATTGACACTGGGTTTCCTACTGCCACTCCAGTAACATGTTTAGTAGACGCTACCAACGCCTCACTGTTAAATCCAGGATGCCAAGATGCTAATCGCTATACCGCTCAATTGTGAATAACAACTAAAAGTCTTTTTCGCACTAATGAGAAAGAGTGATAGGCAGAGTAAACTAGCGACTAAGCGTTAGCGATTGGTAAATTGGCTAATTAAATTAGCTACCTACTCAGAAGTCACAAAAGCCACTGACCACGAGCTCATGGTACGGCTACAGGGGCCCGTTACTCGAACGCTTGTAACTTGTAATACAAGTGAAAGTGTCTTTTTAACACTATTAATTAGATAAGGACTTACGCTTGTATTACCAGTTACAAGCTTGCGAGAAATAGGCTCCAGGAGTCCCAAAAGCTGCTAAGAGTTAGTGCCAAGCGTTGGGCTATTTATTGCCACTCCAATGGGTTAAAGAGAAGATGCTCCCAAATGATATACAGCCACACAAGCCACTGACCAGCTTGTGTGTCTGTTCTCTTCCAATTCAGTTAAAGATACTACAACCACGTCACGAAGACTTACTAGCTTAGTGTCAAGCGTTGGGTTACTTATCACTCCAGTGAATCAACGAGTAGCTTCCAACATGATATACCACAAAAGGCACTGACCAGCTTGTGCCTCTGTTCTCCTCCTATTCAGCTAAAGATACTACAACCACGTCACGAAGACTTACTAGCTTAGTGTCAAGCGTTGGGCTACTTATCACTCCAGTGAATCAACGAGTAGCTTCCAACATGATATACCACAAAAGCCACTGACCAGCTTGTGCCTCTGTTCTCCTCCAATTCAGTTAAAGACACAACTAGCTTAATGTCAAGTTTTAAGTTGCTTATAACTCCAGTGAATCAACGAGTAGCTCCAAACATGATATACCACAAAAGCCACTGACCAGCTTGTGCCACGCCACGCTCGGCACCGGGTTCCCCGCCGCGCGGCACTCGAGCACCGCCGCGCCGCCCCGCCGCGCCGCCGCGTGCCGGGACTCCGGCGCCGGCCGCACGCTTGGCGGGACCAGCACCTCTACTGTGTGCACTTGGTCCCGCGCCACCCGGTCCGAGATCTGACAGACTTCTATACAGACTTACCAGCTAGTGCCAGTCAAACTCACATTGCTAGCTCATGCTAAGCACAGAGGATCCACAAAAGTTGCTCCCCGCTACTCCAGTCAGAGATTTAGATACTACCAACATGTCACTGTCAAATCCAGAAGTCACTAAAGCCAAGACTTCAATTGGCACCGCGATTCTTAGTAATACTATGTAGCCAAGATGCTAATCGCTACCGCTCAATTGTGAATGAAAGTCTTAGTATCTTTGTCGCACTAATAAGAAAGAGTGACAGACAGATTAAACTAGAGTGAGACTGAGCGTTAGCGCTTGGTAAATTGGCTACGTACTCAGTAGTCACAAAAGCCACTGACCAGCTTGTGCGTCTGTTCTCCTCCAATTCAGTTAAAGACACAACTAGCTTATTGCCAAGTTTTAAGTTTCTTATTACTCCAGTGAGTTAACGAGTAGCTCGCAACATGATACACGCGATAAGAAAGAGTGACAGACAAATTAAACTAGAGTGAGACTGAGCGTTAGCGCTTGGTAAATTGGACTACTTACTCAGTAGTCACAAAAGCCACTGACCAGCTTGTGCCTCTGTTCTCCTTCAATTCAGTTAAAGATACTACAACCGCGTCACGAAGACTTACTAGCTTAGTGTCAAGCGTTGGGTTACTTATCACTCCAGCGAGTTATCGAGTAGCTCCCAACATGATATACAGACACAAAAGCCACTGACCAGCTTGTGTCTCCGTTCTCCTCCAATTCAGTTAAAGACACAAGAACCATGACACGAAGACTTACTAGTTTAGTGTCAAGCGTTGGGTTACTCATCACTCCAGTCAAAGTCAAAGTCAAAGTCAAAGTCAAATAATTCTTTATTCAAATTGGAATAGCAACAAACTCTTTTGAATCGTCTAGATATGAAAACTACTTCCGGTTCGAACCCTAAACCGCTGACCCAAGAAGAACCGGTAAGAAACTTGGCGGGAATTCTTTTTTCAAACAATGATGGTACATCTTACAACTAACATGCATTAAAAAAAAAACATAAAATTGATTTTAAACAAATTGAAATATAATAATAATAACAAGAGATGTAAAGTCTCTAAAAGTCACAACATTTATAAGTAATAATTTATAGAGAAGTAAGGTTTCTCTCCGAATAGGTATATAATAATAACATTATATAATGCACGTTTGGAGATGTACAAGGTCTCCAAGCGTAAATTATCGTAATTGAATGTCATGACTTTAACAAACTAATAATTAAATCCTAAATTACTCCCACGGTGTTTTATCATTCATGTAGTCTTGTGTACTATAATAAGCTTTAGATATAAGTTTACGCTTTACAAAATTCTTAAATTTGTTGACTGAAAATTCAGTAACATTTACTGGAAGTTTATTATAAAATCTTACACAATTACCCATGAATGATTTCCTAATTTTATGGAGCCGAGTGGCGGGTACTGCGAGCTTATGTTTGTTTCTAGTATTAATATTATGTATGTCACAATTTTTCCTAAAATTGATAATATTTTTATGTACATACATAATATTCTCATAGATGTATTGAGAATACAATGTCATTATATTAATAACCTTAAACTTATCTCTAAGTGAGTCTCTAGGGCTCATTTTATATATCGCTCGAATAGCCCTCTTCTGCAGAACAAAAATAGTGTTAGTCTCTGAATTGGCAGCACTGCCCCATAATAAAATGCCATACGACATAATGCTATGAAAATAACTAAAATATACTAACCGAGCTGTATCGACGTCAGTTAATTGACGGATCTTGCTCACTGCAAAAGCTGCAGAACTCAGTTTATTCGAGAGATTAGATATGTGAGGACCCCACTGAAGCTTAGAGTCTAGTGTTATACCAAGAAAGACTGTACTTTCAACTATTTCCAATTCCTCACCTTTCACAAATATACTAGCCTGTTGATGTTTTACGTTACTTGTAACAAATTTAATACATTTAGTTTTTTTCTCATTCAACATTAAGTTATTCATATTAAACCAGTTTACTACTTTCGAAATAGCATTGTTTACATCATTCCACGCTTGTTGCTGTCGTTTGACTTTAAAAATAAGTGAGGTGTCGTCAGCAAACAATACTATGTCATGGTGGGTCTCTATGAGATGTGGCAAGTCATTTATGTAGATAAGGAAAAGGAAAGGCCCCAATATAGATCCCTGTGGTACACCCGTGGAGACCAATGACCCCGGCGATCGCTGTCCATTCACATCAACCCTTTGTATTCTACCGCGTAAATAAGATTCCAGTAAATTTAACGCTGATCCTTTAATTCCATAATGGTCTAGCTTCCTGATCAATGTTTCATGACAAACGCAGTCGAAGGCCTTGGACAAATCACAGAAGATACCTAAAGCATCTCGCGATTCCTCCCAGGCATCAAATATTTGTTTAATTAATTCGACACCAGCGTCGGATGTTGAGCGCCCCCGAGTAAAACCAAATTGCTTGTTATGCATTAAATTGTTTACGTTAAAGTGCTTGATTAATTGGGATAAAACTATTTTTTCAAAGATTTTGCTGAACGTTGGTAGCACAGATATAGGTCTAAAATTAGTGGGGTCAGAAGTGCTACCGGATTTGAATAAAGGAGTTACTTTACTATGTTTCATAAGATCAGGAAACTCACCACAATCAACACATTGATTAAATATTACTACCAATTCAGGTGCTACGATTTCAATAAGGGATTTGACGACATGAACAGAGACTCCCCAGAGGTCAGAAGTTTTTTTGACATTGATGGATTTAAATGCCTTTATTACATCTGAGATTTGAATATGTTCAAAACTAAAGTCGTTACTACACATAGGGACGTTGTCTCTTAATAATATAGTGGCAGCCGAGGGTGATGAATTTAAATCCTTAGTTATGGAGACTGGTATATCGGTGAATCGACGAGTAGCTCCCAACATGATATACCACAAAAGCCACTGACCAGCTTGTGCCACGCCACGCTCGGCACCGGGTTCCCCGCCGCGCGGCACTCGAGCACCGCCGCGCCGCCCCGCCGCGCCGCCGCGTGCCGGGACTCCGGCGCCGGCCGCACGCTCGGCGGGACCAGCACCTCCACTGTGTGCACTTGGTCCCGCGCCACCCGGTCCGAGATCTGACAGCCTTCTATAAAGACTTACCAGCTAAAGCCAGTCAAACTCACATTGCTAGCTCATGTTAATCACAGAGGATCCACAAAAGTTGCTCTCCGCTACTCCAGTCAGAGATTTAGATACTACCAACATGTCACTGTCAAATCCAGAAGTCACTAAAGCCAAGACTTCAATTGGCGCCGCGTTTCTTAGGTATTTACTATGTAGCCAAGATGCTAATTGCTACCGTTCAATTGTGAATGAAAGTCTAAGTATCTTTCTCGCACTAATAAGAAAGAGTGACAGACATATCAAACTAGAGTGAGACGCTTGGTAAATTGGCTACGTACTCAGTAGTCACAAAAGCCACTAATCAGCTTGTGCCTGTGTTCTCCTCCAATTCAGTTAAAGACACTAAACCACGTCACGAAGACTTACTAGCTTAGTGTCAAGCGTTGGGTTACTTATCACTTGAATCAACGAGTAGCTCCCAACATGATATACCACAAAAGCCACTGACCAGCTTGTGCCACGCCACGCTCGGCACCGGGTTCCCCGCCGCGCGGCACTCGAGCACCGCCGCGCCGCCCCGCCGCGCTGCCGCGTGCCGGGACTCCGGCGCCGGCCGCACGCTCGGCGGGACCAGCACCTCCACTGTGTGCACTTGGTCCCGCGCCACCCGGTCCGAGATCTGACAGACTTCTATACAGACTTACCAGCTAGTGCCAGTCAAACTCATATTGCTAGCTCATGCTAAGCACAGAGGATCCACTAAAGTTGCTCCCCGCTACTCCAGTCAGAGATTTAGATACTACCAACTTGTCACTGCCAAATCCAGAAGTCACTATAGCCTAGACTTCAATTGGCACTGCATTTCTTAGGTATTTACTATGTAGCCAAGATGCTAATCGCTACCGCTCAATTGTGAATGAAAGTCTAAGTATCTTTGTCGCACTAATAAGAAAGAGTGACAGATAAATTAAACTAGATTGAGACTGAGCGTTAGCGCTTGGTAAATTGGCTACATACTCAGTAGTTACAAAAGCCACTGACCAGCTTGTGCCTCTGTTCTCCTCCAATTCAGTTAAAGATACTACAACCACGTCACGAAGACTTACTAGCTTAGTGCCAAGCGTTGGGTAACTTATCACTCCAGTGAATCAACGAGTAGCTCCCAACATGATATACCACAAAAGCCACTGACCAGCTTGTGCCACGCCACGCTCGGCACCGGGTTCCCCGCCGCGCGGCACTCGAGCACCGCCGCGCCGCCCCGCCGCGCCGCCGCGTGCCGGGACTCCGGCGCCGGCCGCACGCTCGGCGGGACCAGCACCTCCACTGTGTGCACTTGGTCCCGCGCCACCCGGTCCGAGATCTGACAGACTTCTATACAGACTTACCAGCTAGTGCCAGTCAAACTCATATTGCTAGCTCATGCTAAGCACAGAGGATCCACTAAAGTTGCTCCCCGCTACTCCAGTCAGAGATTTAGATACTACCAACTTGTCACTGCCAAATCCAGAAGTCACTATAGCCTAGACTTCAATTGGCACTGCATTTCTTAGGTATTTACTATGTAGCCAAGATGCTAATCGCTACCGCTCAATTGTGAATGAAAGTCTAAGTATCTTTGTCGCACTAATAAGAAAGAGTGACAGATAAATTAAACTAGATTGAGACTGAGCGTTAGCGCTTGGTAAATTGGCTACATACTCAGTAGTTACAAAAGCCACTGACCAGCTTGTGCCTCTGTTCTCCTCCAATTCAGTTAAAGATACTACAACCACGTCACGAAGACTTACTAGCTTAGTGCCAAGCGTTGGGTAACTTATCACTCCAGTGAATCAACGAGTAGCTCCCAACATGATATACCACAAAAGCCACTGACCAGCTTGTGCCACGCCACGCTCGGCACCGGGTTCCCCGCCGCGCGGCACTCGAGCACCGCCGCGCCGCCCCGCCGCGCCGCCGCGTGCCGGGACTCCGGCGCCGGCCGCACGCTCGGCGGGACCAGCACCTCGACTGTGTGAACTTGGTCCCGCGCTACTCGGTCCGAGATCTGACAGACTTCTATACAGACTTACCAGCTAGTGCCAGTCAAACTCACATTGCTAGCTCATGCTAAGCATAAAGGATCCACAAAAGTTGCTCCCGCTACTCCAGTCAGAGATTTAGATACTACCAACATGTCACTGTCAAATCCAGAAGTCACTAAAGCCAAGACTTCAATTGGCACTGCGTTTCTTAGGTATTTACTATGTAGCCAAGATGCTAATAGCTACCGCTCAATTTTTAATGAAAGTCTAAGTATCTTTGTCGCACTAATAAGAAAGAGTGACAGACAGATTAAACTAGAGTGAGACTGAGCGTTAGCGCTTGGTAAATTGGCTACGTACTCATCAGTAGTCACAAAAACCACTGCGACCAGCTTGTGCCTCTGAATGCTTAGCCACGTTGCCAACCGCTGACGTTTAGTAGCGTATCGTAGATTTCCCTCTCTGTCACTTTCATATTAGTGCGACAAAGACAGTTAGCTGCCTTTCGTTTACTATTGACGATTAAGCGTTAGCGATTGGCAACTTGTCTAAGCACCCTGTTCTCCTACAATTCAATTAAAGATACTACAACCACGTCACGAAGACTTACTAGCTTAGTGTCAAGCGTTGGGTTACTTATCACTCCAGTGAGTTAACGAGTAGCTCCCAACATGATATACCACAAAAGCCACTGACCAGCTTGTGCCACGCCACGCTCGGCACCGGGTTCCCCGCCGCGCGGCACTCGAGCACCGCCGCGCCGCCCCGCCGCGCCGCCGCGTGCCGGGACTCCGGCGCCGGCCGCACGCTCGGCGGGACCAGCACCTCTACTGTGTGCACTTGGTCCCGCGCTACTCGGTCCGAGATCTGACAGACTTCTATACAGACTTACCAGCTAGTGCCAGTCAAACTCATTGCTAGCTCATGCTAAGCATAGAGGATCCACAAAAGTTGCTCCCCGCTACTCCAGTCAGAAATTTAGATATACTACCAACATGTCACTGTCAAATCCAGAAGTCACTAAAGCCAAGACTTCAATTGGCACCGCGTTTCGTAGGTATTTACTATGTAGCTAACATGCTAATCGCTACCGCTGAATTGTGAATGAAAGTCTAAGTATCTTTGTCACCAATAAGAAAGAGTGACAGATAGCGTCGTTGAGATTGCCAATTCCCTTATGTGTAAATTTCAAATTTGACAAAAAAAGACTGTAAACATATGTCATTTGGATTGATTTTTCAGTTCCTGGAATCGTGCACATAACGGAATTGGCAATCTTAACGACGATAGATTAAACTAAAGTGAGACTGAGCTTTAGCGCTTGGTAAATTGGCTACGTTCTCAGTAGTCAAAGCCACTGACCAGCTTGTGTGTCTGTTCTCCTCCAATTCAATTAAAGATACTACAACCACATCACGAAGACTTACTAGCTTAGTGCCAAGCGTTGGGTTACTTATCACTCCAGTGAATCAACGAGTAGCTCCCAATATGATATACAGCCACAAAAGCCACTGACCAGCTTGTGTGTCTGTTCTCCTTCAATTCAGTTAAAGACACAACTACCTTAATGCCAAGTTTTAAGTTGCTTATCACTCCAGTGAGTTAACGAGTAGCTCCCAACATGATATACCACAAAAGCCACTGACCAGCTTGTGCCACGCCACGCTCGGCACCGGGTTCCCCGCCGCGCGGCACTCGAGCACCGCCGCGCCGCCCCGCCGCGCCGCCGCGTGCCGGGACTCCGGCGCCGGCCGCACGCTCGGCGGGACCAGCACCTCCACTGTGTGCACTTGGTCCCGCGCCACCCGGTCCGAGATCTGACTGACTTCTATAAAGACTTACCAGCTAGTGCCAGAACTAGTGTCGCCAGGTCATGGCAGTACACATATGAGTCACAAAAGTCAATTTAAAAAAGACTTACCAGCTGGACGCTTGGCACAGAGTTCTCTGTCCAGAGATTTAGAGACCACGAAAGCGTCTCTGTCACATTTAGAAATCACAGACGCCAACACCAGCTTGTTCCAATTAACACTGGGTTTCATACCGTCACTCCAGTGAGACATTGAGTAGACGCTACCAACTTATCATTGTCGCATCTAGAACGAATGGTTCAGCAAAATGGGTCCTCTCAGGGCGTAGCGTAGTATTAGATCCGGAAGTAGTTTTCATTCCATGTGTGTGACGATTATAAATTGCTTGTCGGTATGCCCATTTGAATTAGGCATCGTTTGACTTTGAGGCAACTTGGCTATGTACTCAAAAGCCACTGACCAGCTTGTGCCACGCCACGCTCGGCACCGGGTTCCCCGCCGCGCGGCACTCGAGCACCGCCGCGCCGCCCCGCCGCGCCGCCGCGTGCCGGGACTCCGGCGCCGGCCGCACGCTCGGCGGGACCAGCACCTCTACTGTGTGCACTTGGTCCCGCGCCACCCGGTCCGAGATCTGACAGACTTCTATACAGACTTACCAGCTAGTGCCAGTCAAACTCACATTGCTAGCTCATGCTAAGCACAGAGGATCCACAAAAGTTGCTCCCCGCTACTCCAGTCAGAGATTTAGCACTGTGTGCACTTGGTCCCGCGCCACCCGGTCCGAGATCTGACAGACTGCTATACAGACTTACCAGCTAGTGCCAGTCAAACTCACATTGCTAGCTCATACTAAGCACAGAGAATCCACAAAAGTTGCTCTCCGCTACTCCAGTCAGAGATTTAGATACTACCAACATGTCACTGTCAAATCCAGAAGTCACTAAAGCCAACTTCAATTGGCACTGCGTTTCTTAGGTATTTACCATGTAGCCAAGATATTAATCGCTACCGCTCAATTGTGAATGAAAGTCTAAGTATCTTTGTCGCACTAATAAGAAAGAGAGACAGATAAATTAAACTAGATTGAGACTGAGCGTTAGCGCTTGGTAAATTGGCTACGTACTCATCAGTAGTCACAAAAACCACTGCGACCAGCTTGTGCCTCTAAATGCTTAGCCAAGTTGCCAACCGCTGACGTTTAGTAGCGTATCGTAGATTTCCCTCTCTGTCACTTTCATATTAGTGTGACAAAGACTGTTAGCTGCCTTTCGTTTACGATTGACGATTCAGCGTTAGCGATTGGCAACTTGTCTAAGCACCCTGTTCTCCTACAATTTAGTTAAAGATACTACAACCACGTCACGAAGACTTACTAGCTTAGTGTCAAGCGTTGGGTAACTTATCACTCCAGTGAATCAACGAGTAGCTCCCAACATGATATTCCACAAAAGCCACTGACCAGCTTGTGCCACGCCACGCTCGGCACCGGGTTCCCCGCCGCGCGGCACTCGAGCACCGCCGCGCCGCCCCGCCGCGCCGCCGCGTGCCGGGACTCCGGCGCCGGCCGCACGCTCGGCGGGACCAGCACCTCCACTGTGTGCACTTGGTCCCGCGCCACCCGGTCCGAGATCTGACAGACTTCTATACAGACTTACCAGCTAGTGCCAGTCAAACTCACATTGCTAGCTCATGCTAAGCACAGATGATCCACAAAAGTTGCTCCCCACTACTTCAGTCAGGGATTTAGATACTACCAACATGTCACTGTCAAATCCAGAAGTCACTAAAGCCAAGACTTCAATTGGCACCGCGTTTCGTAGGTATTTACTATGTAGCTAAGATCGCTATCGCTCAATTGTGATTGAAAGTCTAAGTATCTTTGTCGCACTAATAAGAAAGAGTGACAGACAAATTAAACTAGATTGAGACTGAGCATTAGCGCTTGGTAAATTGGCTACGCACTCAATAGTCACAAAAGCCACTGACCAGCTTGTGCCTCTGTTCTCCTCCAATTCAGTTAAAGACACAAAAACCACTTACTAGCTTAGTGCCAAGCGTTGGGTTACTTATCACTCCAGCGAATCAACGAGTAGCTCCCAACATGATATACCACAAAAGCCACTGACCAGCTTGTGCCTCTGTTCTCCTCCAATTCAGTTAAAGATACTACAACCACGTCACGAAGACTTACTAGCTTAGTGTCAAGCGTTGGGTTACTTATCACTCCAGCGAATCAACGAGTAGCTCCCAACAGCCACAAAAGCCACTGACCAGCTTGTGCCACGCCACGCTCGGCACCGGGTTCCCCGCCGCGCGGCACTCGAGCACCGCCGCGCCGCCCCGCCGCGCCGCCGCGTGCCGGGACTCCGGCGCCGGCCGCACGCTCGGCGGGACCAGCACCTCTACTGTGTGCACTTGGTCCCGCGCCACCCGGTCCGAGATCTGACAGACTTCTATAAAGACTTACCAGCTAGTACCAAACCTCGTGTCGCCAGCTCATGGCAGTACACATATGAGTGACAAAAGCCATTTTAAAAAGATTTACCAGCTGGACACTCAGCACCGAGCTCTACATCCAGGAATTTAGACACTACCAAAGCGTCTCTGTCCCATTAGAAGGCCACAGGAGTCAACACCAGCTTGTTCCAATTAACACTGGGTTTCATACCGCCACTCCAGTGATACATTGAGTAGACGCTACCATCTTATCATTGTCGCCTCTAAACGAATGGTTCAGCAAAATGGGTCCTCTCGGGGCGTAGCGTAGTATTACATCCGGAAGTAGTTTTCATTTCATGTGTGTGACGATTAAAAATTGCTTGTCGGTATGCCTATTTGAATTATGCATCGATTGACTTTGAGGCAACTTGGCTATGTACTCAAAAGCCACTGACCAGCTTGTGCCACGCCACGCTCGGCACCGGGTTCCCCGCCGCGCGGCACTCGAGCACCGCCGCGCCGCCCCGCCGCGCCGCCGCGTGCCGGGACTCCGGCGCCGGCCGCACGCTCGGCGGGACCAGCACCTCCACTGTGTGCACTTGGTCCCGCGCTACTCGGTCCGAGATCTGACAGACGTAGTCCCCTGCGTCCTGTTGAAGAAAATACAACTTAAATAGATGCGCTGTATATCGCCAAAATCGAAATTCGTACATTTCGAGGATTTTTCTCTGTCACTCAAACGAAGGCGTCATTACTGTGTGGAAGCAATAAATGATTGAGTATTGAGTTTTGAGAGTGAGAGAGACAAATCCTCGAAATTTACGAATTTTGATTTTACGCGGTAGGGCCGCTGGTTTTTCAAAGGCATTTGATAATTATGAATGAATGAATAAATTTATTTCAGACCAATGTCCATATTGCATTAATTACTTTAATTAGTAATTACAAACACAAAGTATGTAGGTACATGCCGATCGCAAACAGGCCTTTTGATGTGCCTTTTCTCGAACTTTTTTTAAAAACGTTTTTCCGAATTCTGATCACCTATAATTTACTTTGACAAAAAACTCTAAAAGCTTTCTTATGGGAACGAAGATGCCGAAAAACGCCCGAATTCAGTAAAATCGGGGTATACCTCGGATGGCTAAAAGTAACATATTATTTATGTTTTTAAACTTACATACCTAGACTTACAATAGAGTTTCGGTGTAGTAGTACCTTTACTTTATGCGCAGAGTATAGTATAGATGAATTATCAATATGAGAAGCTTGGAATCAGGGCTTGTGATATTTTTTAAGGGTTGAAGGTTTTCTGTGAAAATAATCTTATTCAAAGCCTACACTCAGTGGTCCTACAATGTACTCGAGCAGCCTGTGGGTGAAGTATACCAAAAAAGGTTACAATGCCCTGACTGATGCAGCGACTTAGAGTAAGTAACAATCTGACAGCGGTGTGGACCAGACGCCTACTCTAGCGCCATCTGGTGGGAGAAAAAATACCGAAAACCCTCATTCGTCCAAAACCAAAACACTTATTTTATTTTTATGATCCCGTTTTTGTCCTTAGAGTACGGGACCCTAAAAAACGTAAAAAGATTAGCGTAAAAATGTATCGGATTGTAATTTAGATGTTTATCCAAAAATGCATGGTACCCGCGGGACACATAGATAACATACAATCCTTTTATCATGGCAAAGCTAATATTTCATACCCATTTGTTGGAATCCGATAACTTTAGAATGTACGATCTGCGTATTTTGAATTATTGAATTTCATAGTCGGGTGTCCGTTATGAATCCGTAATCGGAACCACTCCTGCCTAGCAATGTACCGAGAAGAAGTTTCATAAGTTGCGAAACTTCTATGGAGAATATTCTCGGCAATTTGAATTTTACAAGCAATCTAATCATGTCAGAACCGTTGTATATACATTTTAAGGTATATTTTATGCCTTGTTTACTCAATTATGAAATACAATATTCTTGATATACTTTTTTATAAGTTCTCACAGAAACATTCTCAATGAGAACTTACTCTTAAATTCTCATGAAAATTCTTGGAAATTTTCGAGTATATTCCCGCCATTTTGAGAATTTTCTGCAACTTGTACATTGCTACTCCTGCCACACTACCTATGTGATTCCTATTAGTATCTTTAAAATAAACTTCAATTATTATGTCATGTTTTTGTTTCTAAAAAATATGTTCGAATGTGTGTAATACAATAGTGTTAAATAAAAAAATATCAGTCATGTTCGTATATTTTTTTTCATCACACATCATACACATGCTGTCGAAGCGCGCCATTGCTTGCATGCGTAGCGGGAGTAATAGAAAAGTGAAATTCCCTAGGGAGTATGTAATAGAAATGTCAGTACGTCATACGAGTAGAATAATATTTTGTCTTAAAACTTACTTTTTATCGGCAAGTGTGATGTAAAAACATTGTATCCATCACGGTCGGTAAGCGGAATACTAACTCGATTCATTAAAAGCCCTCCGCCTACGGTGTCGGGCTTCTAAAACTCTCGTTAGTAATTCCATGCTTACCTCCCTTGATGCACAATGTACTATTACACAAAAATACCGCCGTGTGGCAGGAGTGGTGCCGATCACTAATAATTATCTATGCTAACCTTTTCTATTAGGAGCCAATCCTGAACCGCTTCATTCATCCATCTGTCTGTCTTGTGAACGGTAATGAGAGCAAGAGTACCATATCCATTGATAATTTATCAATATTTTTTTATCGTTGTTTTTATAAAATAAGTTCATTGAACATGACAGAAAGTAAAGAAAAAAAATATGATAGAAAATAAGAAAAAAGAAAAGCAACTCTGTAACCTATGCAACTGGTCTCACGGCGAGCTACTAACTTATGAACACGAACAAAAGATACGCACTTCCGTGTAAAGCTATCAGCTTTCACCGTCGGGCGAGTATCGCCGTGTCTCTTTTATTTGCACGGGAGTGCGTATCTTTTGTTCGTGTTTATAACCCATAGTTCGTAGCTTAGTAGCTCGCCGTGAGACCAATGCCTATAAACCATTAAATGCTTAAACCATTCGAATATTTGAAATTCGAATGCCTTTCCATCAACGGTCGATCTCATTACAGATTGTGCGCGCTTAAAAGAAATTATTTTTTTTATGACTGAACTTTGGGCAAATCAATTTACTTAATGACAATAATGACCCTAAAGGCAACTAGAAAACCTGGATTATTAATTCTGGCAAATATTTTTTTTAGCATTGTGAAGAAAATAGTTGGACACAAAAACTGTATAAGAAAATCATTTAGTTTTTTAAATTGATTACAGTGAATATAGATGATACGGTCCAGTTTGTGTGTAATAATCACCAGAAACAACATTAAAGATGCCCGAAATATAAGTCCTGTAATTTGACAACTCTAGAGGCCTAGTTAATTAAAAAAAGTTTTCTGAATAGAGGAAAATATAACCCTTAAAAAGAAAGCATTTAAAAAAATCGGCCCCGCTCCGTGTCGTCAAAAACAAACGCACGTTTTTTTTAAATCCTAAAAAAATGCAAAGCAGACATCTAAACGGTAATTGGCAGCGGAAAATATGATAATCGTCGCATAAAAACCTTTGTGGTGCTTCGTCGCTCGTTATTTTTTATGTGTGGCAACACTGAGGTACGATTTCCCGCAATTTTGGGCAGCCATCTTTTTGTGGGGCGAAATTGTCTTTTTATTATGTTTTCTTCGATAATTTGGCGGTTTTGATGTTTTATTCCTTTTATTTATGCGCTCTCAGTCATTTCGCTGCACATAATTATACTAAAATTGAGTACTTACATCAAACTGGTTATGTTACATTTGTGAACTCCTGAATAAAACGTCTATTCAAATAAGTATAATTTTCATAACTCAATTTTAACAAAGGAGAAGTGAGTAATCAGTATGATATATAATTTTCCATTAAAAATCGTAGGTTATTTATAAAAATAAGTGATGTAAAATATGCTAGCAAAGTACGTCACATAGAGTATATTGAATTAATAGTGTATAGAGTTATCAGTCAAGGTTTTTGCTTGCAACGCCATCTATTGATGATTCACGGCAACTTTTCTCATATATATATATATATATACATATATAGCTACACACATATATATACACATATATATATATATATAGCTTTGTAGATTGGTAACCTTTGAAATAATGGACAAACAAAACCAGATCACATCAAGTGTGAACTTGCCACGCATTTCTCATTTGGAATCAGCTGACAAAGTTCACACACATTATGTGACCTAGTTCTGTTCGCCCGAACTAGGATCGAGAAACAATAAAACAAAAAAAAAGTGTCACTTTCAAGTTTTATTTTTACACTAGCCTTATCCATAAAGTTTTCCTAATTTATTCTAATTTTTCCTAAGGTATCCTAATTTATTAGAACAGTTACATTAATTCATATTACAACTGACAAAATCTTGTAGAAGACTAAGTACTACGCATGAAACATAGCTTATCTATCAAATCCTGTCCAATAAAGCGTATGATAAAAAATACATTGAAATCTGTTAATCGTTCAGGAGGTACGACACTATGGACAGATACATAGGTATATGAAACAGTTCAAAATATTAACATATTTTTACCAGTCTTAAAAAAAACAGTAGCCGCATTGCACAGGTTTCTAATGTCGGCGAACGGAGCTCGTGGTACATTTCCATCTTGCAACGGTTTTTGCGAATGGCTTCAAATTTGCATATATGCGTTTTGAGTAACATTAGAATGAATAAGTACTCACGCATTTTATCACAAATAGGCAATCAACACATTTAACCGCATCACACCATTTTTACAAAAATCCAATCCAAGTACATGGAAAAGCGCAATTACGAGACCAGGAACAAGCACAGTCGTTGTATGAAATCACTAAAATAATATCTTTTCGAAGCACTTTCAGTTCAAGCATCGAAGATAACCAGAAAGCAAAAATTTAATTATGGCCGCTCTGTCAAAAACATTCCGTTCATTCAATATATTTTTTAAATGTATCTAAAATATTTGTAGCTAAAGGATTCAAATGGGACATAAGTAAAAATATAAGCATAGCTAAATTAATATTTCATTTCTCGATGTATCAAACAAAAATATTTTGAGATCCAAGTAATGAAAAAAACGAATACTTTGTCATTTCTTTCGTTTTGTTAACTGCGCGTAACGGAAAAGAAAATAGTGGCTGTACAGATAATACAAGATCTTGAAATTGATATCAACGCCCTCTAACGTTGATTCACGTAAGCATATCCGATGAAGTCATGAGCACATCAAATTCACTACTTCCACTAAGTGAAAACACCGTGGTACGTCACGTCTAGTCAAAAGGTCAACGGATTGTTTATTCAAATAGGCCTAGGCCTAAAAGCACTTCTAATGCTAACAGGTACTCATTTTTAGTTACTGTACCATTTGGAAAAGATCTCCCACTATTATTTGAAGTTTTGTTGTATTGTGAAATAATTTAACTACATTCTTGATTTCAAAATAGTGTACGACAAAAATCTACTTTTGTAATATTTATTTTCACTTTTAAAATATGTTGGAGCGTTGCCAGTATCGGGTTATAGCGATTGAGACATTGCTTTAACTTTTTGTTTAACATACAGGTCGTTTTGCAAAGTTTTTTTACGTTACTTGGACTATACTCTGTCTAGTCAGTAGAAAAAGGCGGCAAATAAAAAAGTAGGCTGAAGAATTGATTGTCCAAAAAAAAAATACCGCCTTTTATATTAACAAGCTGGATAGAATATATTATTTACGTTTTGGTAGCACGCAGATAGTCTTAAAGAAGACTAAAATATGACTATGGGGAGAAAAACATCCTGTTAAAGGTAAACTTTATTTATATTCATAGCCGTTCTACAAAACTCCATCTTGGCTCTATGTTTATGATTTTCTAGTAGCTTAACGCTTCAATTTTTCAAGACAGCTCCGTCCGGTGTGAAATTGGGCACTTTATTCAAAGGCCGAATTCAAATGAGCCATAAGTCATGACGCTTCATACATATGGAGCATCAATTTAAACTAACGGCCAGAAGGGTTGTCTTTCTTGGTCTTATCGCTAACGGAACAGCAGGCGTAGCCAAGATGCCATTTTGCAATCGTATACGATAAAGGAATAAATGTATGAGAATGACAGATTCGAACGAAAAGTCACGTGACCATTTCCATACATTATTATCACGTCACGTTACTTGACTTGTCGCTTATCGTATACGATTGCTGATTGGCATCTTGTGGACAACCAGAAAGACAACCCTTCTGGACGAAAAAAAACTTAGCAAAACGATCTGTACATAAAAAAGTTTGTAATTTTTTTTGCTTTGATTTGATACTGGCAATGTTCCAACTGCCAATGTACAAGTTGTAGAACATTCTTTAAATTGCAGGAACATACTCATAAGTTTCCGAGAAAATGAGAATTAAGTTGCAAGTTCCCATTGAGAATGTTTCCATGAGAACTTATGTATAAAAATGTGGAATTTTCACACACACAGCTGTCAAATTCATACTATTCATAGGTAGGTACTGGACCTAAAATATCGAAATTCTATTTTATTTGGAATTTTATTTATTTTGTAATGCATTACGACTAATACACGGTCGTCGAACTGAAGTCTGAGCTCTAAAACAGGCTCGCAAAGTCCCTAGTATTAAAAATAATTAATATAACTTTGTTCATTTCATGGGAATTGACTTGGAACATTTTTTTTATTTATTTTAGAAAACAATATTTCTAAAGTAATGGTTTTCAGAACAAATAAACCTATAAATATATTGAAAATTAAATGTGCGTAGGTATTTATTTTGACAGTTCGTTAAACCTTCCGCTCAGTGCTGCCATCTCACCTCAGAATCTTATTTCAGTGGCAGAAAAAGTATCAAAAATCCTCATAAAAGAAAACATGAAAAAACTTATGGGAGATCCACTTGAAAATGATAACACGAACAAAAATGGAGAAAAGTTTGCATAGGGATGAATAAAATATTTAATTTATAGACTTGACCCTTAGTTAAATTACGATGCAACAAATTTTTGCGTATTTGAAAGTTGATCCCCTAAGGACGCTAAACGAGAGGGGAATTTTTATATCAGGATTAAGTACACATTTAGTTATAGATAGACGCCTTGTAATATTGAATGCAGTACCTGTTTCAATTTATTTTTAAATACCTTATTTTTAAATACGTATATTCGCACTCATTTCGGCTGTGGGACCAGTTAACTTTGTATTCTATTTTCTGTCTTCGTTCGTAGGTATACTTTGGATTTATTCATTTGAGGTCAAAGACAGATAATTATGGTCATTATGTTACGTCATGTCGGTCTGTAAAAAGTAGACAATTTGTTAAAATTATTTATTTTTATTATTTTTTTAGGGACAGGTTATTTCGTCGAGTTTAATCTTATTTTTTGATTGCCAGGCAAAAGGTGTGGTAATATAAAAACACATTGTGGTAGCATTGTACCTAATCAAAAATAAGTTTTATGACGAGTTACGTCGGAAAACTTATTTCGAAAAAAGATTGATTATCTCTGAAACCAATCCGAATCCAGGAAATTTTATGTAACATTAAAGACTCTAAATATGGTGAAGAATTCAGCATTAAAATCTTTAGGAATGCTCGCGAGCATCCTGTATGTGCCATACCTACTTTAACAAATGTGTTTATTTCTCTTTATTGTCCATCTTCTTGCTTTCTTATCTCATGACACATTAATCCCAGAGGAAACATGTATATATCTTTTATTCCCAAACATAAATGACTAAAGACATGTTTTAGGGTTTTTTGAAAATTCAACTCTTGAAAGTGTTAAACAGTAAAAAAAACAACATGGTTATCGTTTCCATGTATAGTCTATCGTGTCGCTGTACCGAAATGTACGTGAAATACCATCTCCTCTGTTATGGTCTCATGGGCTTGCGGGTTATGACAGGGGTATCGTTTTTGTGTTTATTTCTGATTCAAAAAAATCTAAATATAGCATGTTAATCAACGTTAATTTTTCCTGAGTTTTCACGAGATAGCAATCAAAATTTCATATATCTGTGTATCCAAGAGGTTTTTTATGAAGTCAAAATTGCAAGAAAAGTTCGCCATCTTGAATTTAGGTCTTAAGTTTAATACGACCGTGATAAAAATTGATAGAACGCGGCCGAACCGCGGGTAAAAGCACCATCCGCCACACTTAAATCGGTTAAGGCAAACGCGAGATAATCGCGGGAATACATTAACACGCAGTGAATAGATATTAGTACGCGGGCGAAGCCGCGGGTAACATATGCAGATACATTCTCAGACATGAAGTTGGGTAAGTATTGCAGCGATATCTTACCTGTGGTCCGACGTCAGTGATCTGCAGATTGTATCCGTCGACGAGTCGGAACCGCTCGTCCCTGGTGACCATGAGGCTGGCTGCTGTCAGGACTGCGGGTCCTCGCCGCCAGAGGAGCACTAAGGAACCTGCAGACAGATTTGCTAAGCTTACCAATGGGTCAAACTGATTTTGTTGTATGAGTTAGGTTACAAATCTTTCCTGAAGACATATGAAAATCAAGGCCTCTTAACACTATTTTTTTAATTATTTTTTATTCAGAATAGGTTGACCATTACGATGAACTTTCAGTATGGGAACAATATCCAAAGCGTACATGGAAAATTGACTTTTCCATACTATTGAACTCTAACTAATCACTCACTTTGTATGAGGGGTTATTTTTTTTTTTATTTCGATGTTAGTCCCATACTGAAAGTTGATCGTAATGGTTGGTAGACTCGGTCGGTAGCGGGAAGGAACGTTGTCCCTTTCCACCCTGTATATACAGATGTCTCCCACATCGCTGCCACTGGGCAAAGTGCCCATAAGGCTGGCTGCGTTGCCTCGCTGAATGGTAATGACAATTCGTTGGGCAAGGAACGAGCCAGCCCTGGGGTCACCGGAGGAGGATACCTATTTATTCTTGCCTTGAAGATATTTAGATTGCACACATGCGGGCATTTTCTTGTTGGACGAATAAAATCCGACAGGTGGCTTCTAGTTCTTAAGAATTATTTAGTCAAAACCTAATTTGTATGTCCCAGCGGCCCTACCGCGAAAACAGGCGTCTTTCATCCACCCAAAATCACCCGGTCCTAATTGGTGGACCATCCATGGTCTACCAATCACAACTAGTGTTAAATGGCGGTTTAAGTTTTTATTGGTTGATATTGCAATTCATTACAGTGGTGCATTGAAGAAGGGGTGACACTTGGCAACTAAATTCAGGACCGTTTTTGAAAGGCAATCTAGTATGGCGTACGGCTTCCACGTTTTATTTGTTTGTAGGTAAAAGTGTACCGTAAAACTACCCAGCTATAGTCCAATAGCTCCCAACTATGGTCCAAAACTAAGTCAAATATCTTCGATTTGGGCGGATTTTTATTATGTTGTCGTTTTTTAAAATTTTCCAAATTTGGACTTTTTTACATTTTTGCTACAGAATCAAGAGAATGAATCAGAATCACGAGCTCTTTCGAACCTGATAGAAATAAAATCGTGTCCAAAAAAAATTCCATTGAGTTACTATATATTTTCATACACTTTCTTCAACCGTAACTCAGTGGAAGACAAAAAATATCGAATTCTTGGGACGCTTTTTTCTGCAAATGAGGATCGAAAGAGCTCGCGATTTTAAGTAGAAAAAATATAAAAAATCCAAATTTGGAAAATTTGATAAAACTATACAACAAAATAAAAATCTGCCATTTTAGTGTAAATGTTATATTATTGACACAGTTCTTACACGAAGTCTCCTCATTAATAATTAAAAAACTTATATAAAACCAAAATAAAATATTTCCATTAATGCTTAATTACGAGTTGAACTTGTGGACCATAGTTATAGTAGTGGACTATAGTATGTAATTACCAGTATTTATTTTTATCAATAAATGAACTGAAGACTAAACTGACCTAGGTTTTGCACTTGGCAGGGTAGCAGCAGTGTGTCTCCCACCACTGTCCTGAAAGAGTGTCCACGCGACAGGAACCGTGGACCATCGTCTGAAACAAAATATTGTTCTTAGTTAATAATTGGCCGTGTGGTGGCAGTAAGAATACATTTGTCCCCAACTCCTCCTGTTGGTGTCATAAGAGTCGACTAAGGGATTGAAGTGTCACTGACCATTATTTGATAAAAGATTGATGATGAGCAGCAGCGTCATCAATGTCATCATAGTGGATACATTACTGTGATCGCCAATCCGCTTGCGCAGCGTGGCGATTATGGGCATTTACCTCCTAATGCGTCTATATGCATAGTTACGGAGAGGGTACACGGAGAGGCCTACGTCCAGCAGTGGACTATCATAACGATGATGATGAGTTAATTATCATGGCAGGGCAATGGAGAGGGTTATTCTAGGAGTCTCTCTGCGAGATTGTATTAGAAATGAGACCATCCGCAGCAGAACCAAAGTAACCAATATAGCTCTCCGAATCGCTAAGCTGTAGTGTCAGTGGGTGGGGCACATTGCACGTAGAACCGATGGCCATTGGGGTGGAAATGTTCTCGAGTGACGGCCACGTATCGGAAGGCGCAGCGCAGGCACTAGGTGGACTGATGACCTGGTAAAATTCGCAGGAGCCCGCTGGATGCGGGTAGCGCAGGACCGGTCATTGTGGCAATCTTTGGACATCTTTCGGCTGATATGATGATGATGATAAAGAATGAAGCAATTTTATGCTCTCAAAAATTTGTCTATGATCAAGCTGTAACACAATTCTTACAAATAAAATCAGATCTCCTTATAACTTAAAACCTGAACAATTACTCGGCGTTAAATAAGTTAAACAAAATGGCGGCCGGCGCCTAACTTCCGGTGGCAGCCATATTTATTACTTCCGGTTTGTCTGTCTCACGCAAGAATGGAGATAGGGGTCTTGATATAAGTGTAGATTAAATACTTTTACAATAGTTAAGGTCCTGACAGTGATAAAGATTTGTGGCGTAAGCTTCAGTGCCTTCAGTGGTCATAGACAAAGAGCATTTTCTGCCACCGTTTTTGCTGGTGGTAGGACCTAGTGCAGGGTTGGCATTTCTCAGAGCGTAAACGGACATCTCATTCATCTGGTCACGTTTTTTTTAAAGTGGCTACATCTTTTAGTATCATTTTACAGATAAAGCACCCGTTTCTCTATAAGACAACCAAAACCAACCTCAAATCATTCAGCCACTTCCAAAAAAACGTGACCAGATGAATAAGATGTCCGTTTACGCTCTGAGAAATGCCCTGGTCCACCCATATAGCTACCACCGTCTTACCCGTTAACCTGCCACTAAATAGCAGTGTTTGCACTGCTGTGTTTCGGTTTGCGGGTAAGATGGCCAGTGTAATTACTGCCATAGATAGAGGCAATCCATCTAAGTCCTCAGGGTAGGCAACGCATAGGCGATTTTTTGATCGCTATGTCCATGGGCCTCAGTTCTTGCTTTCCATCAGGTGGGCTGAGAGCTCAGTTGTCTACCTTCGTAACATAAAAAAAACCGTAAGCCAATGTTGCCAACCGTGTATGTCTTTAAACTGACAACGTTCTTTGCCTATTTTATGTAAACCACAAATGCATAATATAATAATGAGGATAACATTTGACGTAAGTTTACGTTTTTCGTTTAAATAACATAAGTAATATCGTGGAAGTTTAAATAAATAAATCAGCCTCCGTAGACTAGTTGGTAGTGACCAGTGGCTTCATAGACAAAGCGGGAGGTTCAGGTTCGAATCCAGGCGAGGGCATTATTTGTGTAGGTACCAATTTATTTATCTTAAATATTTGTTCCTTGATCATGGCTATCTATGTATCTATATGTATCTATTTATTATATTAAATCGTCGCCTGGGTGCTTAGATAAGTTGCCAATCGCTAGCGCTTAATCGTCAATCGTAAACGAAAGGCAGCTAACTGTCTTTGTCGCACTAATATGAAAGAGTGACAGAAGCGTTAGCGATTGGCAACTTGGCTAATACAGCTGGTACCCACATCACAAGCCTTAATTGAGCTTACCGCAGGACTAGGTCGATATGTGTGAGATGTCCCAAGATATTTATTTATTTTATTATTCATTTATTATATATAAGTAAGTAATAATAATAATAGACTGACAGGTATTTTAAAATAGACACGTTAAGCGATTAAAGTCGCCGATAATAAAAGTTGCTAACAATGTAACAGATCTTGTGTTAACGGCGACTTTAGGACTGTCACAATTTATGAACTTAACCAGTTAAAGTGTTAGTGCGTTAACCTGTGTGCAAGACGTAACAATATTGAAGCTATCTCATTTTTAGTTGAAAGTAAAAAAAAGGTTAACATATATGGTTGACTTTTCATAGCATTTCATGTTTTTGTCTACATTTACATTTATATAATTATTCTGACTATTAGAGACTTCATCTCTAGTTAATGTACTATACCTGTATTTATATTAAATCAAATGAATGTTTCGTTTTTAATTAATGCATGTTAGCTGTAAGATGTTACAAAACTATTATTTGAAAAAAACAAGTCCCGCTGAGTTTCTTGCCGGATTCTGTTCAGGAACAGTGGTGTAGGGTTAGAACCGGAAGTAGCTTTTTTTTCTCTCATTCGCTATTTAGTTTAACGATTCAAAAGCGCTCGTTGCTGGGCCTAATTGAATAAAGAATATTTTGACTTAGACGTTGACTTTGGCACATAATAATATCGTGAAATACATTCGCAGATATAATATTTTTACGTTAATACTAATAAATATCAATAATTTTAACAAAAAATAATGTGAACTTGAGGTTTAAGGTTTTAAGTTGGTGATAAAGCCAAGATTGTGTTCTAAAAGTGTGTGATTATGGAATAATGCAAAGGACTATGCGTCAAAATGGACCAAAAACCAACAGAGCTGGCAGTAGTGTCAATAAAAAGGTCTGCTTAGGTACTTTATTTCATTCTAATAGGTGCAAAGTTGAATTCCATTGGATAATTTTATATCAGTAAGGCGTTCTGCGGGTACTCTCTAAGTAAATCACCGTCGTCCAGACATCATTCACCATAGTATTTACTCTGACTAAAATACAAATATCTCCGTTTTGCAATGGAATGGAACATAGTGCCCATAGAAAGAAATGAAATAAATATAAATACCTATTTAATGACACCACTCTCAGCTCTGTTGGTTTATGGTCCACTCTCCATACAAATCTGCCCATCCTTTGCAGGTTTGTTTACCTTTTCTGACTTTAACTGAAAAATGGTATACAACCTTCACGAATTCACCAAGACTATTGAGCGCTGACGTCACGACCGCCATCTTGGCCGGAAGCGCCGCCGGCGACCGGAAGACGTGTAAACGCCACGTTAGTGTTGCCAGTACGTGTTGTCGGTATTATGTTGTTTTGTTATTAGGCCGTTTCCGGTGTAGTTTTTGTGGGAAATGATTTCAGAGTTTCACACATCATAAATGTTTATTTTTTGCTTTGCCTTTCGGTTTCATACTGATGTAATTCCGTTTTCATTTTGTAGTTTAGAGTTCCGTAATCGAAGGGTCAAAAAGTCGCAAACAATATGCAGAAATCGGCACCACATTACCATTCCCAGCTTTGCGCAGGGATTTTAATTCAAATATTCGGTCCATTTTAGTATCTTTTCGAATAATACGGCATGGGGTGTTCCAATTTTTTTTATCACCCATAAAATAGTACATTACGACACAAGTGCGAAAAACATGAAATTCGAAACGAGTGGCGATGTTTTAAAACACGACCGATAGGGAGTGTTTTAAATCGACACGAGTTACGAATTTCGTTATTGCACGTGTCTCGTACGTCGTTTTTTAGTACAGATGGCCCTCCGAAGTTTTGGACCTGACGTAAAATGACACACTTCTCGCACTAGAGCCTAAAAAACGCACCATCTGTACTAAAAATACAATTTAGACACTTTATACAGCTAAAATTTAATAAAGGTAGATTTAGCCCAAATGAGCGAATGCTCATTGTATCCCCCACTCTACGAAATTTGTTCGTTAAACAAAACGTAAAGGTGCATTCAGACCAAACGAGCATTCGCTATTCTATCCTCCACTCTACAAAATTAACGAATCACGTTTTGTGTAAAGATCGAATTTCGTAGAGTAGGGGGTTAGAATAGCGAATACTCGTTTGGTCTGAATGCAACTTAATTAGTCAAAATTAGTTGATTTCGTAGAGTGGGGGATAGGATGAGCATTCGCTCGTTTGGTCTAAATCTACCTTCAGATTTAATACGAATTCTTTGAATTCAATAAATTCTGGCATACTTACTCCAGTAAAATAAAATTTATATAAATGGACCTAGCGGACCTGCAACGTGTTATCTCTAGAATTATCTATTTTGCTTACTAAAGGATAACATGCATCTTATTTTACCCGCAATTTAAACATTTTATGAGAGAATATTTGAAAACTTGAAAGTTGTAACTCTCGCATATTTAGACGCCCTAAGTCATAAGTCATTTATTCATAAAACCAGTTTATACGTCAAAAATATGGGACATACCTACCTCATTAT
>JALPQI010031962.1:0-12003 GCA_025490895.1 Thaumatotibia leucotreta
GGTATTACTAGCTGTGTGTTTTTTCATTATATTCACATCATCGATCCCACAGTGTCTGAAGACAAAAGTCTTCAATCAGTGCTTCCTACCCGTCATGACGTACGGAGCCGAAACGTGGACACTGACGGTACGGCTGGTCCACAAGTTCAAGGTCGCTCAACGAGCTATAGAAAGGGGAATACTCGGCGTCTCTTTGAGGGATCGAATCAGAAATGAGGTTATCCGGCAGAGAACCAAAGTGATCGACTTAGCCCACCGTGTTAGCAAGCTGAAGTGGCAGTGGCCTGGCCATATTATCCGTAGAACCGACTGGCTAAAGAAACGAGTTCTTGAGTGCAGATCGCGTCTCGGCAAGCGTAGTGTAGGACGCCCTCAGGCAAGGTGCAGCGACGATTTGCGCAGGATGGCTGGCAGGAGCTGGATGCGAGCAGCCAAAGATCGAAAACGGTGGCGTGAAATTGGGGAGGCCTATGTCCAGCAGTGGACTCCGATAGGCTGATGATGATGATGGATGTTTTTTCATTATTTACGTTAGGCCACCATAGGAGGTTTAATGACTGTCTATGAACTGATTCTATTAATTTCAGTGTTTGCAATTTCATTGATAATTTTTGTGCTTCTTGAATAAGATATTTTGAGAGGGAAAAGGTGGAAGCTTTTTAAAAAAATGGTATTTGAAAAAATTTGCTGTCGCTTTCCACGGCTTAGAAATAGACAACTGCAGCTGAAGGTATTCCTCATGTCGGTATGTTTCCTCTTTTTGGACAGAATACGAAATATTTATTTATGAGCAGTGTTGGGCATAGTTAACTATTTTTTGTAACCTAACTACTGATTACGACCAAAAGTAGTTAACTACAACTAGTTGAGGTTACATGAAACTTAACTACAATAATCAAGGTTAACAAAGAAACCGTTAATCATGACTACTGCAATCGATTAGTTATAACTACTAATTACATTAGTCCTAAAAATACACACACAATTTTATAACAGACACACACACACACACACACACACACACACACACACACACACACACACACACACACACACACGAGAAGACTTCCCCTAGAGACTGCCACAAAGATCGGTAGTACCTAGGCTGCCCGAATCTAGAGGACACCGGTAACCTTTACAAGATTTTATAGCTTTTCGGTGAAGAAAAACATCGTGAGAAAACCTGCATAATTATATGTTATGCAACTTATGCACATTTAAGGCACGATTGATGTCGACTTGCGGAAAAATGCTCAGACTATACAATACTTACACGATGTAACACAAGGAATGCGAATAATTTTAGAAGGGTGTTTCTAAGGTCTTAAGAAGTAAAAAATGTTATATTATTCGTTTTTTTTTCGCAAAAAAATGTGTTTTTCTTTGTTGTGAACTCTCCTGAACTTTAAAGGATATAAATATTGAAAAAGCCATCAATTTATGTTAACCAAAACTTTTTGTTATTATTTTGGAGTGAGACTACAATTTTTTTTTTATTGTTTGGATGTCAGTTAGAAGGTGATGTCTAGACTAGATCACCAAGTGGCAACACTGCAATCAAAAATATATTTTCTACTGACTTAGTACGAAATAATTATTTAGGAAAACATTTAAATACTTATCTCTAAAACTAGGCCAAATCCAGAAAATTTTATATAACATGTTTTGCCCCTTACGACCTCAAGAATACGCTGTTAAAATTATTCGGATTCGTCATGTTACACCGTGTATACTAGGATAAATCGTTAATAACTGGTCATCCTTTACTACTAAAAAATAACATTGTTAATTAAACAGAATTTACTTTTACTTTGCTTATATCAAATGATTTCTATTCATTTTTAGTATAAAGTGACGAGCTACTGACGATTTACCCTATTAAGGGCCAATTTTTCAATCCTCACATAAAGCTACCTGCCAGATAAAAATATCACACTCTCTTTTTTCCACGTGCATGAGGAACACCACTGGTTAACAGAACCACCAAGGTTTTATCTTTATCTGACAGATCATTTTATCTGGGGATTTAAACATTGGCCCTTGTTGATTAATACAAGTCGTAGATGGGTGGAAATGTATTTATTTGGCAGACAATCTTGGCAGCAAAAACTTGAAAATAAGTAAATTAACTAAACATAATAATTTAAATTGGACTTTAATACAACACGTTTTTCGAACATCTCGTCTGAAAGCTTGTGCGATTCAGGGCAATTTATCATTGTCGCGTATGAAAACAGTCTTTCCACTGGAGCCGAATAAGGTAAAGGGGTATTGTATTTGATCTTCTGTGGAAATGCATGAGAACCATTTAGTTTTAAATCGTGGCAATGACATTGCAGCATCTTCGTTCATTAATTTCATTATTAATAGTTCGTTTATCTTATACGAATAAAATTTCAGTTACTTCTGACAGTCAGTCAACACGGTTATTGTCACTTATTACCATAGAAACAAACTCAAAGATGGCACATTAAAGAGTTTGCGTAGATATGCAAACCTATCTTGATGTGCCAAACTCCATATTTGTAGTTATAAAAAGTAACCGTGATTGCGATTACAATTTGTATTTATTAACCTAAATGTTTAACTACTTTTACGATTATTTTATAAAATCTAAAATCTTGATTACTAACTACAAAATGTAACCGAAGTTAGTAATCTGTAGTTAGGTTACGTTTTGCCCTACACTGTTTATGAGTATATTAAACTCATTCAAATTTTGGCTTGCAGTTTTTGTAGGCTTGTAATAATACGGTCAAACAAAGCAAAATATACAAAAATAGATTTTATATTAAAAAAAAATTTTCGTGTGTTTATACACCGATGTATGACTAGTAGTGTGGGCGATGATGGTACTATAAAGAGGTAAAGCTGGGTATCTGTAGTATTCGAAATCTGCAGTACCTATTGGGAATTCGTAGTATTAGGAATCTGTAGTGTTGGGTATTTGTAGCATTTAAAATTCGTATTATTGGGAATGTACAAACAGGAATGCATACTATTGACAATATCTGAAGTATTATCTCTTATCTGTAGTATTAGGAATCTGTAGTATTGGGAATCTGTAGACGACTCGATCCAGGCCTACTACCACGTATGTATGAACGTACAGGGCAATAATTTGACCTTGACGCCGGCGTGGCGCCGCCACGCCGGCAAAATTTTGCGGCGCGCCGCCGCCGGCAATTTCTATGCCGGCGCACACCTCTAATTGAGCTTACCGTGGGACTAGGTCGATTTGTGTAAGATGTCCCAAGATATTTATTTATTTATTTTATCATTAAAACGTAGTCATTATTGTGTTTACACCACCATTTAGAACGTTTAACGACTTCATAATAAGTACCTATATGAGTTTTATCTGTGTCTTTCCACGGTAGGTTCAGTTATCATATCACTTAAAAATTTATCATGGCTCAAAAATTTTGTACATTTGGATTACGTGCTTGATATTGGTAAAAATTGGTAGACTGGTAGAGTGGATAATGCTGACCAATATACATTACATTTCCCAAAATGATCCCGTGATCCCAATGTACAAAGTTTTTGAGAAATGCTCAGCTAAATTAATTCATTATTGTCACTAAAACGCAAGACATTAAAATTTTCTATAAACGACCATATTCTTTGCAAAATGCAATACAATACAATGCAAAACTCTTTATTGCACACCTCACACGTAATAAAGAACAAAAGTTCACAAAACAAAAGAAATACAAAAAACAGAGGTTACAAAAGGCGGCCTCATCGCTAAAAAGCGATCTCTACCAGACAACCTACAACAAAATTAGTACCACTTAGATTTTTTTTCAAAGCCGCCTTTTGCTAAGTATTGTTCAAAGTTATTTGTCAGACTTAGACCATGTTATGCCCTTTTCTATAAATTCCGTCTTTTCTATCATTTCTATTTCTCATTCCACAGACAATAAAGGTGAGTAAATGAGAGGTGCAGGTGTAAGAAGAAACTCAGAGGTAGACTTTGAAGAATAATCGTTTACTTTTTAATTACGCAGTGCGCGAGCATGACCCTAAGGCCGGAGCCCCCAGGGTGACTGAACCAAATTTATATTTTATTTATTATGTTGATTATAAATAATGTCATACATTTAAATATAGAATTTACCCGTAATGTAAAGGATTGTTATACAACCTCTACAGTATCGACCTTCGCGCTTCAAAATAATTAAGTTACAAAGCATGTAGGTAAATACCAAACTTTACAATAAACATGTCCACCCTAATTTGAATAATAAATGGGCTCTCGCCTTGTTATGGCTAGGGCTGATCACTAATTGAAACAGGTAAAAATACTCGGGTCAGGGTTGGAGGCAGACGGCGGTTCAAGGCTTGCGTTCTGATTGGCTGAAGCGAGTCTAAGCACTAACCAGTGTTAGATGACACCACTATACAATGGCAGACTCTGGAAGTGCACTTATTTTTTGAACATCTTGTATAGGTATTTTCACCAGAGTTGAGGTTAATGATTACACACACATCCAAATGAAGTACTAATTGCAAAAATGTAGTGAATAAATGACTTGCGTCGAAATATTGAAGCAAATCCCTTGAACAAACTTTTTGGTCAATTTTACAGTTGCAATTGGGTTTGCTGTCAGTACGAAAAAAGAACACTAATTTCAAATTTCCCGTGTGTTTACATGACATGTTGATGTGTGCGTGACCTCAACTCTCGTGGAACTATCTATAAAATACTACTTTAAAATTATATTATAATTAACGTGAGAAAAATTGTTCGACATGCTTCGATTAATTTAGAGGATCTTAGTCATGAAGTACCGGCACCAAAAGCCTAACGTGTACTGCGGGCTTACGTTCTCACACGTCGAGCAATTTCCGACTTAAGTTACGTGAGTATCCCGTTTCGCTAATTATTTGAATATCATGTATAATACCTGATAAAATAATATCGATATCATAGACATTCTACAATACTTCATGCTTCCACTGTCAAACATAGGCCTTTTCTATAAAAATTACCTGAGAGAAGAAATTAGTTGAGTGAGAGGTATATATCCATAATCACCACGTCATCGTCAGGCAAATGGAGTGTCTACTTTGACGACGCTGCTGCCCATACCCAATTAATGAATGGTCAGTGACAGTCTCTCAGTCGGCTCTTCCCGTGGATGCATCCACGGGAAGAGACGCGGTGATGACAATAGAAATCTTACAGTCACTACGTAGCCAACTTATGATTGAAGCCAGTCTTAGGTAATGTAAAGGTAGAAGCGGTCGATTCAAAAGGTCACGAGAACAATTTCTATCGAGTCGATTTTTAATTGGTTCATCCGAGCTATCACGTCCAACCAATCGGAATGCCTCAAGGTCGAAGAGTGGAAATAGATTGTCAATTCTACCGTGTCCACTGGCTTGATTAGGTTATTTAGGTTAGCTCGATTGCTCGTTGAGTTTCGAGCCTTTTGTTTTTGCAATTCGAAAACATTGTCTGGGTGAATATCTAAGCGTTTCAACCGTCTAATTTTGGTGGCATCATTTATGCCGAAGTTTCTATTCGATACAATATGCTAGGTACTTTGTCATTTGATGGAGGCATGATACCTTATACAAATTACGACGTATAATATTGAGACGTTTAGAAACTTCGGCAAAAATGATGCCACCAAAATTAGGCGGTTGAAACGCTCAGATATTCACCCGTCTGGCTTTTTACTTACTTTTTGTCAGCCTCCGTAGCCTAGTTGGTAGTGATCCTGCCTGCGAAGCTGGAGGTTCAGGATTCGAATCCCGGCGAGGGCATTCTTTGTGTATTTATGTATCACAAATGTTTGTTCCTTGGTCATGGCTGTCTATGTATTTAAGTATATTATGTATCTTTCTATTGTATATATCGCCGCCTGGTCGTCACAAGCCTTAATTGAGCTTTCCGTGGGTCGATTTGTGTAAGATGTCCCAAGATATTTATTTATTATTTATTTAGTACTAAATAATTATACCTACGTATAAAAATGTTGATTTAATTATAAATAAAAGGGGAAAAAGGATAATCTCGTACCTCGGGTGGCTTCTAAAATTGCTTCTGGATTTTGACTTTATTTCTCACATTCACATCGTTGGTGATGCTTACGTTTTACTAAGTTGAGTTTCTTTTTAATATGCTTTAACTTCACACCCTTTCAAAAACTTAGACACTAAAATTGTTCGTCATCATCATTAATCATAAAATTCATGAATACCTACAAGCATTTACCGTACCACGCCGGCATTGTTAAAAAAACAGCTGAAATTTTCACGGACGCCCATTGAATTTCGTGTGCTGTAGATTTACCACGAGTTGGTAAGGTTTGCCTTAGCGTCTCATCATCATTTTAGCAATAAGACTTCTGCTGAAGATCAAGATATTTTACATGTTAAATTACAGGTCAGTAGGTTTAGGGTGAAGGCACATACGTACATCAGCATTTACGCATCTTGTCTAATGAAATCGGTCGTTTAATATGAAACGTGTAAGCATGCGTACGCGTGCGGAAAGCTGGACGCGGTCCCATACTAAACTGACATTTTATATAGACAAAATGCGTATGCATGCTGATAAATGTGTCTTCACCCTTAACAATTATAAAAGGTGTAGGTTATTTTTATGAGCCAATGTGTTCTTATAAGGCATCCTCACCTTTGAACCTCTGTAATATATGCTGATCGGAAGTGACCAAAATACAAAATACAAAATACAAAATTGTTTATTGATAACAATTGTTACATGTCATTGAATACATATTATTCATACAGTATAATTGTACTATTCATACATTTTGGTCACAATTTAATTGAATGGCTCAACAAATTGAGGTAAATTAAAAAAATCTGCATAATCATAGAAAAGTTCATTTAGTAACCATTTTTTAAGTTTGTTTTTGAAAGCTGTGATGGTAGCTGCATTCCTTATACATTCCGGTAAGCGATTGTAAACAGACGGTCCCGAGTAGTATACAGAACGTTGTGATTTCGCTAGTCTATGCGTATCCGCGACCAGTCTATTTTTTAGTTTGTTGCTACGGAGTGGGTAGTTAGTGTTTACGCCTCTAGACTTAAACGTGTCTCTGTGTTGATGTGTAAACACTGCCACTTGGAATATGTACATGCATGGCAGGGGTAGGATCCCAAAACTACGAAAAAGTTCCCGTGCTGGAGCATCCGACGGCTTGCCCGCCATGGCGCGAACGGCACGCTTTTGCATGGAAAATGGGCGTTTCCAGTCAGACGCACGGGCCCATAGCTCCACACCATAGTTTAGGAGCGAGTGCACTGTTGCGAAATAGCATTCTCGCACCACGCCTCTCCCGGCCGTGTGCGTCAGCCGTCTCAGTCCAAAGCACGCACGCCCCAGCCTCCCGCACAGCTCATCGATGTGGGACTCCCACGTCAGTGCGCTGTCCAGCTGGAAACCGAGAAGGCGCGCGTGTCAGAGATGACGTCACGCCATACATACATCCTCGCGCAACATCATCACTGCGACTACGTCACACCACGTCACAGCTACGTAGATCGATCGATACACCGCCGCGTATCAATGATTGTGCAATACAAATCAATAAAAGCAGATCGCCGCCTCCCGCGCAGCCAATCTTTAATCCTAAATCGATTAGGTCACTTAGTTAAGTTACTTATATTGTAATTTTGCACCGATTAAACTCTAATTCTGTAGTACAGACTTCTAATCATTTACCTCCGCTGCTGCCACTCCCTATATCTATATAATTGGCGCAGTCGTTGAGTTGATTCGGTTTAGTCGCGAATAGATCACCGTGATCTCGTTCCGGCATCGATCAACAAAAGGACCCTGGCAGACAGACGAGGCGATCAAGAAGTACAAACAGCGGAACAGAGTCGGCGCACACACGGGAATATACGATGAAATTGGCTTGGTGAGTACACATATGAGATTAGTTGCAATTTACTATCCCAGTGTTCCTTACCGCCAAAATTTTCCACCCACGTAGATCAACTTCCCCTAGGTTAGTTAGTAATTCAAGAAACGTCGCTCTAGACGCTAATAGAGATCTTGAAAATTTATTCTTAGAGTCCGATTCAGAAATTTCAGAAGAAGAAGGAAGTATGGCAAATTTGGAAACAATCTACAAAGCAGTTCGCTTGTTGCCTGATTTTGACGGCAATCCACACGTACTTACTAGATTTATTAGGCTCTGCGACCAATTGGTAGCAGAATATGTCCGAGAAGGCCAAGATTTAATAAATTCCGCTTTATTAAACGGTATATTAAATAAAGTCATTGGATCCGCTGCACGATTAATAAATACAAACGGGATTCCAGAGGACTGGTTGACGATTCGCAATGCTTTAGTGAATAATTTTGCAGACCAGCGAGATGAGACCTCTCTTTATAACGATCTTGCTCTATTAACACAAGGGTTAAAAACACCCCAAGAATTTTACGAACAGTGCCAAAACCTTTTCAGCACCATAATGACCTATGTAACCTTGCACGAAACTGTTAATAGTACTATTGAATCAAAACGTAACTTATACAAAAAATTGACACTACAGGCATTTATCAGAGGACTTAGAGACCCCCTGGGCTATCGTATCCGGTGCATGCGCCCAGATACCATAGAAAAGGCATTAGAATATGTACACGAAGAAAGTAACACCATTTATCTGCAAAACCGTAATAATAAATTTTTGACTGACAAAACACAAACTAATTTCCAACAACCTAGATTCCCCACCCCTGGTAGCTTTGTATCGTCCTATATACCACCACAAACACGACAGAGTGAGAATATAGCTAATACTCCAGGCATGTCCAGACAAAATCCAACGAACATGAACAACCAACCTCCAAATCAACAGTCGTCACGGCTACCATGGGCCCAGCGTCCCAATAATTTCCAACAAGGACCCTCCCGTACTCAGCAAATGCTTAGAGCCCTCCCAAGGTCAAACATGTCCACTGGATTTAGAATCCAACCCAGAACCCAGAGCAATAACCACCATCAACCCATGAGCGGCATAAGCACCGCAGTTGCTAGAACCCTGCCTCGCGGCAATAACCAAAACAACAACTTGGACGTGAATTTAAACGCTACTAGTTATGATCATGAGAATTTCTATCAATCCCCTTATGAATACTCGGACGATTATCAGAATTACTGTTTTAACAACTGTGACTGTTACGATAGCCACGATGTATATGAATATTATCATGTCGAACAACCAGATTCAGAAACGAGCTTTTTAGCAAGTAACCCATCAGCATCTCCCTTGGAAAATCACATCACCCCCGAGCCGGTAGAAACCCCCAAAAATTCAATTTTTCCGCAGACCTCGAAGAAAACTACACAAAGATAGAAATTAACCTGCATAATCAAAAACGATTACCATACATACAAATAAGTAAACCACGACTAAAACTACTATTAGATACTGGTGCAAATAAGTCATTTTTGAGCCCCGAAGTCGTACGTAAATATTATTCAAACTATCAGTTGGCATATGATCCATTCATTGTAAAAAATATCCACGCAACTACGAAAAATTCTCATTCTATTACAATTCCAGTTTTTCCGGAATTTAATAGTCATGAAACACATAAGTTTTTTGTCTACAAATTTCACGACTATTTTGATGGCTTGCTTGGAAATGACCTATTTGAAAAGTGGCAGGCTGACATTAAATATAGCACCCACGAGTTCATAACTCCAAACTCGGTTAACCCAATTCAAATATATACATCGGAAAATAGTAATCTATTCGAAACAATTGTTCCAGCAAATTCTTCGATGCTTATCCATGCCCCTGTAAACATTCCAGATGGTAATATTTTAATCAAACAACAAATTCATTGTAACTGCACAATAACAAGTTGCATCAGTTCCGCGAAAGATAGCACGTGCATATTGGAAGTAAACAATACGCTACCGCGAGACGTAATATTTTCGTTGAACAAACCCGTTCACGCGGAGATATTTAATTATGAAACGGATTCAAAACACATGCGTTCTGAATCATCATATGATCGCATTTCTTATGTCTTATCGCAACTACGTACAGAGCACTTAAACACAGAGGAAACAAGTAACTTACAAAATCTTTGTGCCGAATATGCAGACATATTTTATATAGAAGGTGAACCTCTTACCTTTACCAATAAAATTAAACATAGCATAAAAACAAGTGATGAAATTCCAGTACACTCTAAAACTTATAGATATCCCCATATTCATAGAAAAGAAGTACAGTCCCAAATTGAAAAAATGTTGCAACAGGGTATCATAAGGCCTTCGACCTCCGCATGGAGTGCACCTATTTGGATAGTTCCGAAAAAAATGGACGCATCCGGGAAACAAAAATGGAGACTAGTAGTAGATTTCAGAAAACTCAATGAAAAAACTATTGCCGATAAATACCCAATACCCAACATTTCAGATATACTAGATAAATTAGGCAAATGTCAATATTTTACCACACTAGACTTAGCAAGCGGTTTTTACCAAGTTGAAATGGACCCAGCAGACATTCACAAAAGTGGATTTAACGTAGAACAAGGGAAATACGAGTTTTTGCGTATGCCCATGGGTCTCAAAAATTCACCATCCACATTCCAAAGAGTCATGGACAACGTACTTCAAGGGCTACAAAATTCCATATGCGTAGTGTATCTAGACGATATTTTAGTATTTTCAACATCATTACAAGAACACATAATAAATCTAAAGAAAATCTTTCAAAGACTTCGAGAGTCCAATTTTAAAATACAAATGGACAAATCCGAGTTTTTAAAACAAGAAACCCCGTACCTAGGACATATCATAACTCCCGACGGCGTAAAACCCAATCCTGATAAAGTTAAAGCTATAGAAATGTACCCCCTACCGCGAACTAATCGACAAATCAAGCAATTTTTAGGCCTTTTAGGCTATTACAGAAAATTCATCCCAGATTTCGCCAGAGTTACGAAACCATTCACAGAATGTCTCAAAAAAGGGAAAAAGGTAAACGTTGACTCTAAATACCTAGAATGTTTTGAAAAATGCAAAACTCTATTAACAAATGACCCAATACTGCAATATCCCGACTTTAATAAAGAATTTTTACTAACCACTGACGCATCTAACGTAGCAATATCCGGGATCTTATCTCAGGGCCCTATAGGATCCGATAAACCCATTGCGTATGCGTCACGCACGTTAAATGACGCTGAATTAAACTACAGTACGATAGAAAAAGAGTTACTTGCGATAGTCTGGGCTACCAAGTACTTTCGCCCTTATTTGTTTGGAAGAAAATTTAAAATAGTAACGGATCACAGACCCCTACAATGGATATTTAACCTTAAAGAACCTAATTCACGTCTCACGCGCTGGAGTCTAAAACTCTCTGAATACGACTTTACTGTCATATACAAAAAAGGAAAGTGTAACACAAACGCAGACGCATTGTCTCGTATTGAAATCTACAATGAAATAAGTTCAGTCATAGCAAACCCCACAGAAACCCCAGATATTCGTGAACTAGACGACAGACAAACTGATTCAGACCATACAAGTTTAGAAAACCCGATTTTAGAAATCCCAATTTCAGAAGATCCCCTAAATACATTTCCTAGACAAATCGTTTTTAATATATTAAACCGTAAATCCCGCATCTCAGACACAACCACGAAACCATTTGACTCACGCATAAAAACAGTCGTCGAAATAACCGAAGAACACCTAGAACAAGAAGTTATTAATGCAATAATTAAGCATGTCGATTCTAAACAACGAACAGCAATCCTAATTAAACCAGCTGACAGAATGTACGAGGTTGTACTTATTATTCAAAACAAGTTTAAAAATTCGTCAATGAAACTTTTCTTGGTAAAATCTGAGTTGGAAAATGTTACGAGTATTGAGCAACAGCAAACAATTCTCCGAAACTACCACGAAGGTAAAACAAATCACCGTGGGATAAATGAAACTTACCTTTCATTATCTCATAAGTATTATTGGCCAAAAATGCGAC
>JALPQI010031963.1:0-40442 GCA_025490895.1 Thaumatotibia leucotreta
CTTTAATAAAGAATTTTTACTAACCACTGACGCATCTAACGTAGCAATATCCGGGATCTTATCTCAGGGCCCTATAGGATCCGATAAACCCATTGCGTATGCGTCACGCACGTTAAATGACGCTGAATTAAACTACAGTACGATAGAAAAAGAGTTACTTGCGATAGTCTGGGCTACCAAGTACTTTCGCCCTTATTTGTTTGGAAGAAAATTTAAAATAGTAACGGATCACAGACCCCTACAATGGATATTTAACCTTAAAGAACCTAATTCACGTCTCACGCGCTGGAGTCTAAAACTCTCTGAATACGACTTTACTGTCATATACAAAAAAGGAAAGTGTAACACAAACGCAGACGCATTGTCTCGTATTGAAATCTACAATGAAATAAGTTCAGTCATAGCAAACCCCACAGAAACCCCAGATATTCGTGAACTAGACGACAGACAAACTGATTCAGACCATACAAGTTTAGAAAACCCGATTTTAGAAATCCCAATTTCAGAAGATCCCCTAAATACATTTCCTAGACAAATCGTTTTTAATATATTAAACCGTAAATCCCGCATCTCAGACACAACCACGAAACCATTTGACTCACGCATAAAAACAGTCGTCGAAATAACCGAAGAACACCTAGAACAAGAAGTTATTAATGCAATAATTAAGCATGTCGATTCTAAACAACGAACAGCAATCCTAATTAAACCAGCTGACAGAATGTACGAGGTTGTACTTATTATTCAAAACAAGTTTAAAAATTCGTCAATGAAACTTTTCTTGGTAAAATCTGAGTTGGAAAATGTTACGAGTATTGAGCAACAGCAAACAATTCTCCGAAACTACCACGAAGGTAAAACAAATCACCGTGGGATAAATGAAACTTACCTTTCATTATCTCATAAGTATTATTGGCCAAAAATGCGACACAGCATTTCCCAATACATAAACAATTGTCAAATATGCGGTTGCGCAAAGTATGACCGCAGCCCAATCAATCAGCAGTTCCAGGTAGTCCCACCTGCAACAAAGCCTTTCGAAATAATGCATGCCGATACCTTTACTGTCGAGCAAGAAAAATACCTTACTCTCATTGACTCATTCACAAAATATGCACAAGCTTACATTTTACCCGATAGTACAGCACCTAGTATAGTTAATGCATTATTACAACATAGCACTCATCATAACTTCCCTCATACACTTGTAACGGATCAAGGAACGGAATTTAATAACCAAATCGTAAGAGAATTTCTGAAACTACATAAAATTAACCACCACATAATAGCAGCACACGCGCCCAACGAAAACGGACTGATAGAAAGATTCCATAGCACTATATTAGAACACTTGCGACTATTAAAAATTCTAAATAAAAATGATCACTCTAAACATTTACTACCCTATGCACTATTGGCATATAACAGTTCAATCCATAGTTTAACCAAATGTCGGCCGTACGACCTTCTAAATGGACATTTTGATCCTAGGGATCCAATACACATAGAAACAGAAGAAACCTTATTGCAAAAGTATATAGATGATCATAGAAACAGAATGAAAATAGTATACAACTTGGTTCATGATCACTGTCAAAACGAAAGATCCAATATTATGTCACGAATAAACAGAAGCAGAGATCCGGTTGTTGACTATTCCCCTAACCAAGAAATTTACGTAAAGAATCCATTAGCTGCACGACAGAAACTAGCCCCACGATTCACCCACGATAAAATAGAGAGTAACTTACCTGTTCATATTTATACATCTAAAAAACATAAACTCGTACCCAAATCACTTCTAAAAAAGATACCTCAATCTCGATTGTTACAGGTTCCTACTATGGACCTGCATCAACCTGGGACTAGCTCAGGAGATCCAACTGGAGAGAATTGACAATGGACCTGGACTCTTACCATTCAAACTAGGACAGACGAAAGTAGTTTCCCACTATCATACCTTCTTACAATACATCGACCTTGACGATATACAGAGAAACCTTGACTTGATCCTAACACAACTGACTGATGCTACTAACTCTATGAACAATAGTACCTTTAATATGTTTAAACATCAAATTAAATATCTATATTCCAAAATAAACAAGATTTCGGCACAGCTCAACACTTTTTCTAATAAAAGAGTAAAGAGAGGCCTAATTGACCCTTTAGGCTCGCTAATTAAAAGCATTAGCGGAAACCTAGACTATACAGACGCAATAAAATATGACAACGCTATAAAAGTATTACAGACTAACGATGAGACCCTATCTAAAAAATTTAATCAACACATTAGTCTACTTAAAAAGTGGATTGTTGAACAAAACCAAACTTTGTCGACACTAGTATTAAACCAACAAAAACTATATAAGGCATTACTAGTACTAAGGAATAGTACCTCGACGAATAACGAAAAATTAATTGAATACACACATCTTAATCAGCTTTTCAACATCATAGCGGACAACGCTAACGATTTGTATTCTGAAATGTTACGCCTAGAAAACATCTTGGCGTATAGTAAAATAAGTAACGTACACCATTCTATTCTTAGTATCACCTCAATAAGAGACATCATTGGTAGTTTGCACAAAATATACGACAGTAAGCAAATTCTTAGTTTAGACATAAGAGATTATTATACTTACATTAGGATAGGTTCATATTTCTCAGGACATACATTAGTAATTGTTTTAAGAGTACCCATTATCTATGATAGCACCTTTGAACTATATAAGTTGTGTCCCTTACCTAATAAATACCACGAAATACTAATCCCCCCCTATCCGTTAATTGCAACTAATACTCTAGAACATGTGTACATGGAGGCAGAATGCCCGAAGTCCGGTGATTGGTACATTTGCGAGCAGAAACTAAGTCATCAGATACGCACGGATCAAGATTGCATACATAAACTGATACATACACAGGAGGTAGATGAAACGTGCAAATCCACGCCTATCTCACTGTCCAAGGAAGCTCTACTGGAGCTAGATGACCAGCACTATGCCGTCAGTTTCCCGAAACCAACGAAAGTACAATTAAACTGTCAACAAGAACAACACATCATACTAACAGGAAGCTACGTCGCTACTATACCCCAGCATTGCTCCATGAAGACGCAGGAGTTTACTATAATTAATACCAACAACAAAATCCGAGGTCAACCATTGAAGATTATGTACGTGCCACAAGAAACGCCTAATCACATCAGAGAGGATCGGACCAACATATTGAAAATGAACTCCATTAATTTGGGTAACCTCGAAAAAATCGAACAACAATTGGCGATAGAAACACCTGTGGAAATTGACAGAATCCAAGCAACAAATTTTTATCATACATCGATACCGTTTTACATACTTACACTATCCGGTGCAAGTGCACTAGCATTCATACTATACCGCAGACGTAAGGACGCTATCGTCGCCGCTAAAAATAGCACGACGCAAGGAACTCAAACCGAAGTACAAAACGTCGCAACATTTTCTGTAGACTCAGAAAATAGTTGCTCAGCTTAGGGGGAAGGTGTCAGAGATGACGTCACGCCATACATACATCCTCGCGCAACATCATCACTGCGACTACGTCACACCACGTCACAGCTACGTAGATCGATCGATACACCGCCGCGTATCAATGATTGTGCAATACAAATCAATAAAAGCAGATCGCCGCCTCCCGCGCAGCCAATCTTTAATCCTAAATCGATTAGGTCACTTAGTTAAGTTACTTATATTGTAATTTTGCACCGATTAAACTCTAATTCTGTAGTACAGACTTCTAATCATTTACCTCCGCTGCTGCCACTCCCTATATCTATATAATTCGTATTCGTCTGTTTGAAATTTTAAATTTGCCGCCATTTAATTATCGTGGGCACAAAAAAAATTGGATGGTAATTTATTAATGAAATAGATTGTAGTTTATAAGATCGGGCATCAACCTAGGAAAAAATCTGAATTCACCCGCGGGCCCCGCTCCTGTTGCCCTGTACGTGACGGCGCGCGCGCCTACTGCCCTCCCGCTCGCACACTCGCATAGTATATGCCTGAGCAACTATATGAAACGTGGCAATATTTTTAAAGATAGAATTGGCACTATTTATAATTATGTGCAATCATAAAGGCTGGGTCACACCAGATGCGTGTACGTGCGCGTTGCGTGGCCGCCACCCGTTGCCACCCACCTCCCGCCACTGCCACCCGTCGACACCCAACGCCACCCGTCGCCGCCCGCCATCTCCAGCCTCAGCCCGCCGCCACCCGTCTTCCCCCGCTGCCACCCGTCACCAACCGTCCCCGTCGCCACCCGCCTCCCCCCGCTGCCGCCCGCCACCCGTCGCCGCCCGCCTCCCCCCGCCGCCACCCGTCGCCACCCACCGCCACCCGCCTCCCGTCGCCGCCGCCCGCCTATCCCCGCTGCCACCCGTCACCACCCATCGCCGCCCGCCTCACCCCGCTGGATGCGGGTGGCGCAGGACAGGTCATTGTGGCAAGCTTACGTTCAGCAGTGGAAGTCTTTCGGCTGATATGATGATGATTATGATGATGATGAATTATTAGTCATAATAAAGTCTAAAAGTGGTAGAACACATTTTTTGTCGACTGTACATAGGTACGGTCGCACGGAGGCGCACAAATTTGAGTTTATTACTACATTTCAAGTGATAACTGATATACATACAGTCTGTTACCATCAAGCGGGCTTTTATTGGAGTTACATTTCTTTAGTTAGATTTTTTAATTAAATAGTGCTCAGGACATTGTCAAAAATCTTCATCTAGGTATCATCATCATCATCATTTAAATATTTTGCAAACGGGTTATTCACGTAATTTACGTCGATAATTGCCGGACATGTATGTATGTTTGTATCGACATAAATTGCGTGAGTAACCCGTTTGCTAAATATTTAAATATGTTAGAGTCTCACGTTAGTTATAAATTCTAAAATCTTCATCTCGTTACTCAGTGACAATAAAAGCCTCCATAATGGTCTAGTTGCTGCATGTAAGTATTATACAGAGTGTTTTTTTTTCGACCGTTCAAATTCTACGTAGTGAATGTGTAGGTCATACTGACCAACTTTTACTATGGGGACAAAGTGGAAATCGCGAAAAAAAAATCAGCTGTTTCATACATTTCGGCCGGCGTAATGCCGCCAATTTGTATGAAACAGCTGATTTTTTTTTCGCGATTTCGACGTTGTCCCCATAGTAAAAGTTGGTGAGTATGACCTACACATTCACTACGTAGAATTTGAACGGTCGAAAAAAAAACACCCTGTATGTATTTAGTTAGCTAATCCTCTAGGCTTATCGCGAACTTCGAAAAATGAAAATTTCGGAAATCTTTCTCTTGCAACTTATTTTCGATATGCAACTTATTTTCAATCGTATTTCGGTATACATAATTATACGTATAGTGTTTAGAGTTCAAATACCGGCGAGGAAATTATTTGTGTATTTATTTATCACGAATATTTGTTTCTTGGTCGTGGCTAGGAGGCAGCCAGGTATTTAAGTATCTATATGAATTTATCTCTCTAATATTAATTTTTACATGTCATTGAAAAATGTATGTTATGTTATGGTCACCAGCATTGCCTGAGGGGTGCGATCTACCCATTAGAATAGACGGAGCAGATTCGACCTACTGCCGACAAGGACGCGTATGACGGACTTGAGGCTTCGTCCGTTAGTACAGCGACGCACACCCGAACGTGACCATCTCCCTACCCCCAACATTTACAGCTTACAGACAATTTATATCTGGAGGCTTTTGATGGTCCAGCGTTTATCGTGGCATGTGTCACTCGTTAATATTAAAAAGTGACAGAAACTACGACAAACAATAAAAACGCAACCATCATCACTGCCTACTGGTATCAGACTGTACACATACAACCGTTGGCCACACACCACTGAATACGTTTAGTTATATTATTGCACTTACTACGCTTAAAGTCCGGCAAACCATGTTACGCATTTTAATAAATGCCCGGTCGCCGGTAACATACTGTATACATCAAATCATTGGGCAAAGGCTACTGAAAATGTTTGTTTAGGTATATTATTGAACTTAATAAAACTATAGTACGGTAGGTAACTCATATTACCGGTTTTTAAAAATACCCGGACGCCGGTAACAGATTGTATACCGGATGGAAATTATTTTTGGGTCAGTGAGGGCAACTACCAGATTCAGAGTAGCTACGCGAAAATAGTCTTAAAAGACTTTCCCTCGATTTTAAATTAATAAAGATTGGCGTTTACACATTTTGAAAAAATATACAGGGTGGGAGAAAATGGTCATTTTAGACAAACTTTTTTTTGACGCCAATATATCCTGTTTCTGTTCAGGACCAAAAGCTCGTAAGGGACCAAAAAAAATGTTTCGGCTAGAAAAGCCACAAATCAAAAATTTAAATTTACAATCAAATTGTATGAAAAATTAAAAAAAAAATCTCCCTTTATTTTTTATGCCCATCGATTCCATTCCTATCCAGTACCAATAGTTTCCTAGGGGTCACCTTACGGCGATGTACAAAGAAGACAAAGATTCAAGAAAACTGGTTTCATAATTTTACTATGGGAAAAAAGTGTCTTTTATCTGTCACGATTGGCATAAAAATAAATGTCTTTGAAAATGATATGAAGGATTATACCTACATCTCATTTTTATTTAAGCAATTCGTTTTCGAGATATCAGCTCTCAAAGTCTGAAAAATGTCCCCCCCCCTCTACTTTTTAAACTACGCGATATAAGATTCAAAAAAAATATATGTTATGCACATTAATAAGCTCTATCAACGATTTTTGGTTTGATTAAATTATCTCCTATAGTTTTTGAGGTAGGTTGATTTAACTGTATTTTTTTAATAATAAATTGATAATGGTACGGATTTACGGAACCCTTCGCGCGCGAGTCCGACTCGCACTTCGCCGGTTTTTTTTCCTAACAGGTTGAGTTTGGGCAGCAAAAAAAATACGTGTCCGTTATTTTAGACTACTCTATAACATTATATTATATCAAAATGAATCAAATCGAAGTCGGACAGTTGGGTACCCTAACCTTCCTTGTTAGAGTTGCGCGTGCAATTAAATTTGCCCCGTGACGTACAACACATGCGCGAGCGCGAGCGGTTATGCATTTCCAGCTCGCGGAGGTCGCCTCGCCCGCTCGGCGGCGGCGCCTCGTTGCCAGGTCTCTCGATCAGCTTTCCGCGTGAAGAAGGTGAAAAAGGTCGTACGTACATTTATTAAGTACCCACTATGTACCACATCTATTTGGGAAATTATTTTAGGTCTGTAAGGGCAGCTACCAGATTTAAAGTAATTAGAAGGCCTTAGAATACCTTCCTTCGATTTTAAATTAATGAAGATTAGCGTTTACAGTTTTTAGAAAAAATATACAGGATCCTGTTTCTATTCAGGATAAAAAGTTTGTATCTATGGGACCAAGTTTTTATACCAATCGATTCCATTCCTACCAATAGTTTCCCAATAATAGGTTCCAATTCAACTTACGGCAATGTACAAAAAAGCCAAAAATGAAAGAAAACCGTTCATATATTTACAATGGGAATAAATGAAATTTTAATTACATTAACTGTCACGCTAATTAATGTTGCCAATGTTTTCATACAATATTATTGTCATTTAGCATAGGAGGACTAATTAGTGAAAGTAATATCAAGAAATAACTAAGTCCATATCACACATGACGGTTGCCGTGTGGTGACGGCAGTAAGAATACATTTGTCACCACCCCAACTCCTCCTGCGGGTGTCGTAAGAGTCGACTAAGGGATTACAGTGTCACTGACCATTCTACAAGATTGATGATGGGCAGCAGCGTCATCATAGTGGACACATTACTGCGATCGCCAATCCGCTTGCCCAGCGTGGCGATTATGGGCATTTACCTCCTAATGCGTCTATACGCATAGTTAATAGGAGAGGCCTACGTCCAGCAGTGGACTAACATAGGCTGATGATGTGATATCACACATCACATAATAACCTGAATATTACCGAATAACCTAGTTTTACATGTGTCAATAAAATTTATACCTACACAATAAAATTAAAATAACAGTGAATCTATCTAAAAGTAGTCTCCGTAATTTATCATCCATCACAGTTTATTTCGATATAATTTATTGAAGCTATTCAATCGACAAACAATTGGTGTCTCTCCAGTTTTGCCAATGCGATTTTAAGGCCCGTCTCTCACGAGGCGACGCTCAAGCGATTTGCGTTTCATACCCGTATCCTACACGTCGCTTGTGAGGATCTGAGGATCCGCCATATATATTGATTTACGACCTTGCACACACGACGAGACACGAGACGCTTTGACGACGCGTTTGATATCATATCATATATCAGTCGCTCGCTACTGTCGTGCTGGTCGCACGCTATTCGAGTCGCATACGCGTTGCAGACGAAATAGCGGCGGCGGCGGAACTTTTTAATATTAATTTCGTACAGGAGGTGGAAAAATATGCATGTTTGTACAATTATAAGATAAGCTGCCAGAGTATGTCACGAAAAAGTATGTAACAGAAAAGTCGTGGATTGAGATTGGAAAAAAAAACTTAAATTATTAAAAGGTATACGGATGCATCCAGAATCATTTTTTATATTTCCACTTGTTTTTGTAATAAATATATAGCAAAATATTGTCTTCATCACTCGAGTCCTAGACATTATCGCACGAATGTGTTCCGCAACTGATGCAATGTCCGTGTTGTAATCATGTTTTTTCAATATATATCATAAAGCGACATCTACTGACAAGTAGTAGGGCCGACAATGGTACACCAGAAGCAATACTACCTACTCATCACTAGATGTCACTGTAAGTCCAAATATTATACAAGCTGTATTAATCCTTATGTATGACAACTAACGCCAACTAGTGCTGAAGTTATTCAACAGGCAAAATTTACTAACGCTGCCTAGTGTCGAGGTATATTTTGGCTGTCGCATATTTTTGTATGGGCTTGACATATCTGGTATTTCTTTTATTTATGATAGTACCTACCTATTTTATATAATTGTAACAATATGAAGGCTATATAGTCCGTGGGCTAGTCGGCCTGAAATTAGAAAACGGTATAATTTGGGGGTACCAAGTGTCCTTTTTACAGTAGTTAGACATATTCATAAGGATGTTAAAAAAGTATGATAGACATCACAAAGTGGTAGCTAAATAGGCATACGGGCTATTTCAAGATTTCCGTTGTATGACAGGTATGGTTAAAATTAGGAGGTACAAATTTTCCTTTTCACGGCTGTTAGGTAAGCTTATAAAAACGTCAAAAAAGCGAGATTGCCATTTATAAGTGCTACGTAACAAAAATGGGGGCCAATCAAAGATGGTGGATCTCAAGTTTTACAAAATCAAGTATAATTATCTCGAGAACCAATAGAATTAAAGAATTAATTAAATCAAAGAATTAAAGCATCACCACGGCAACCGAATAACAAGTTTCAACAAAGTCCTCTCCGTTTTATAGTCACCGAAATTAAACTTTATTTGGCAAAATTCGGCCAAATCTTTCCGTGTCATTAATAGACAAGGTACAGCGACAACGTTTCTCTGCGAAGACCGCAGCGTGGGCCTGCGGAGTCTGCGGAGGGCGCGTCTGGCTGCGCTATGTCAGATGACACATGTCACCGCATGAAAATAACATGAAGAAATCATGAAAGAATTTACATTTAACGGATTTTTATCAAACTCCAGTGCCAGTGCCTATTCACAAAATTATCCATAGTGCTATTGTGTTAATTCCCCATTAATTTCGTCATTCTTCCACTTTACATTGCCTCCGACGTCTGAACTTTGGTGAAGTTTTATTTTTTCTACCTACGTATTATAAGTTGTTTATAAGTGTTGCTTCATAAGTTAGTATTATTATTGTTTCTTTATACATTTTATATTTATAATTTTAAGTTATATTTATGACCTCTCAGCCCTGCTTAGGTTTAGTTGAACTACTGGAGTGTCCTCTCTGTGGTGACAATAAACTTTACAAAGGGCAGCGAGGTCTCGCAATACACAGCGCTCGTCGACATGCTATCCGCACGGCTGCCGAGCCCCCGCTGCCTAGCGCTTCACAGCCTATTCCCTTGTTACCCTCCAGAGACATTCACTCTAGTAGTTCTCTTTCACTCGCTGAAAAATTGGGCTCTTGCAAGAAATATGTACAAATTATAAAAAGAATACCCCGCGGAGCTCGCAGAGCTGTAGCCAACAGCCTGGCTCAATGCATCGCCAAAGTCGTCACTGAGAACTCTTATCAAGCATGGGAACGTTTACTCACTTTCCCTTACGCAGTGCTTCACGCTGACAGATCCAGTAAGGACTCCCTTACCAAACAGTTAAAAGACAATGCTTCATCAAGTTCCGTATTTGATAATATAGAAAATTATTTGACAACTGCACATCGTAAGCCCCGGCCTCTTTCAAAAATAAAATGTATTGAAAGTAAGCTCTCAGATGGAAACGTGAGTGCTGCTGCTCGTCTCCTGTTTTCTAGTGACGACTTGGCCCCGCATTCGGCCGAAACGTATACCTCTTTAAAAGATAAACATCCTATTCCTGCAGTTCCTATTAACTTACCTGATACCCCGCCTTTGGACGCGACGCCCGTCATCGTATCTGAAGATGCTGTGCAACGGGCCTTGCTGTCATTTCCCAATGGTTCTGCCGGCGGATTAGATGGCCTGTCCCCACAACATCTCAAGGACCTAATAACTTCATTCTCCGGAGATGCTGGATCAGCTCTTCTCAAAGAGCTGACAGGCCTCGTCAACCTGATGCTATCTGGTAAAGTTGATAATAGTATTATCCCAATCCTTTACGGCGCCAATTTAATTGCATTGGCAAAAAAGGATGGTGGTATACGGCCTATTGCTGTTGGCTGCACCTACAGGCGCTTGGCGTCAAAACTCTGCTGTCGAAAATTCAACGAGAGACTCACCAACTTCTTTAAGCCTCGGCAGCTGGGGTTTGGTGTCAAGGGCGGGTGTGAGGCCGCGGTACACGCCGCGCGCACCTTCTTGAGCGGTTCGGATTATGAAGTTTTTGTAAAAATAGATGTGAAAAATGCCTTCAACTCTTTGGACCGTAGTGCTCTCTTGGCGCAAGTTAAAAAAGAACTTCCAGAAGCGTATGATTTTTTGTTACAATGTTACGGAGCTCCTACAAAATTACTATTTGGTGAGAAAATTATCCATTCAAGCATGGGTTGCCAGCAAGGTGACCCGCTAGGACCCGCTATTTTCAGTTTGGCTATTCATCCCATAATTTCCATTCTAAATTCCAAATTTAACCTGTGGTACCTCGACGACGGCTCGCTCGGAGGTGACGCGGAAACTGTTCTTCAGGATTTACAATTGATAATTGACAAATTTGCTGATATTGGCCTATCCATTAACTTCACAAAGTGTGAAATCTTTCTGCCAGACCACATTCCCACAGACAGAAAAATTAAAATCCTAACCAACTTTAATGCAATTTTGCCAAATATATCCGTTCATTCCAAATCTTCCCTTACACTACTAGGTTCTCCGATTTTTGACGAAGCAATCTGTCCCGTGATTAATTGCAAACTAAACCTGTTTAACAGTACCTCTGACACACTTTTCGAAATAAATCCCCACATGGCCATGTTTATTATTCGCTGTTGCTTGTTTACTCCAAAATTTATGTATTTGCTCCGAAGCTGCCCCATGTGGAAATTTCAAAATTTACTTTCGTCAATTGACGACACTCTTCGGTCCACCTTGTCCAAAGTCCTCAACGTATCATTTAATTCAAATTCATGGCCTCAAGCCGTTCTGCCTATAAGGTTTGGCGGTTTGGGTATCCGCTCCTCTTCAAGTGTGGCTCTGCCCGCTTTCTTGTCTTCCGCTTACAGCTCGCTATCTCTCGTCGGTATTATTCTTAACCGTCCTCAGATACCCGTCGTAGAGATAGCGAGCCTGGCGCAAGCAGAGAGAGCCTGGTCAGACTCGTGCCCAGGTGCGGAAATCCCAACCACAAAACACGTTCAGAGGGCTTGGGACAACCCTCGCCTGAAAGTCGATTTTAATTTACTATTGGAAAAAAATCCGGCCGACTCTGAACGCGCTCGTCTTTTGGCCGTTTCAGCCCAGGAATCAGGACACTGGCTGAACGTTCTTCCCTCCAGAAATATAGGCACTGTCTTGGACCCAGGTACCTTACGTATTGCCATTTGTTTGCGCCTTGGGTCCAAAATATGTGTTCCTCATACCTGCGTCTGTGGTAAAGCTGTTGATCAGCTGGGACGACACGGTCTGTCATGTCAAAGAAGCGCCGGCCGCATGTACCGCCATGGTACCCTGAACGACCTAGTACATCGGGCGCTAGCCACCGTCTCAATACCCTCTACCTTGGAGCCCACAGGTATGGTGAGAGACGATGGCAAGCGTCCAGATGGGGTAACATTGGTGCCATGGAAACTAGGTAGGGCCCTGGTGTGGGACGTGACATGTGTAGATACATTCGCCCAGTCCCACATCCAGGTAACACGCACCTCGGCCGGTGCTGCGGCTGATCAGGCTCAGATCCTCAAGCGCCGCAAGTATTCTAGTTTGTTACAAAACTATGATTTTGCGGCGCTTGCGGTGGAGACCTTAGGGCCCTGGTCAGCCGACATGAAGCAATTTGTGAGGACCCTGTCGTCTCAGTTGATCCACGCTTCTGGGGACCCCAGAGCTGGCGCCTATTTTTCCCAAAGGATAAGCATTGCGATCCAAAGAGGGAACGCCGCCAGCGTCATGGGGTCCATGCCACAGACAGACCTGCTCGACGGGGTATTCTTTTTATGAGTTTTTTTTTTTTTTTTTTGTAGGTAAGTATTTTTATTAAATGTATTTTTAGCTTTTCTATTTAGATTATTAGTTTTTATTTTAGATAAGATTTCTTTATTTGTGTGTTTATTTGATAATTTAGATTAAGTTTATACAATAAAGGATTACTAATCTCGAGAACTATTAAATATATCTAATTACTCTCTTGAACAAAATTAAAGGCATATCTGTAAGCTTCATATTTTGCGTATACCTACACCATATTGCTAAAACCAACCAATAATTAATTATGACCAAATTTATGAAAATTTGGTGATTTTGATTTTTTTTGTGTCGTGTTTTTACATAGTAGTCATACCTACTTAAAGAATGAATAGGAATACCTACTCGTATTTATACCAATAAATACGCACGTTACCTACACACAACTAAGAGTAAAAAAGTAAATCAATAATTTTGTTCTTTAGTTTAAGTAAAATCCCAGTATTTTAGTTTAAGTAAAATCCCAGTAGACTTATCCAGTACATTCCCATAATCTTGCATTAATAACGGCCCGGGCCAATAGATCTTCAGAATTCGGCGCAGATATTTGTCAACAAATACCTGGAGTATAAATATACTGGTGATGTCTTTTTTAACCGGCGGCCATGTCTCACATCTATACAGAATAAAAAATCCTTTTTCATCACACTTGCTGTCTAAGCGCGCCATTGCTTGCGCGCGTAGCGGGAGTAATAGAAAAGTGAAATTCCCTAGGGAGTAATAGAAATGTCAGTACTCCATTTAATAATATTATGTCTTAAAACTTATTTTTTGGTTCGCAAGTGTGATGAAAAACATTGTATGCATCACGGTCGGTAAGCGGAATACTAACTCGAGTCATAAAAGCCCTCCGCCTAACGGCGTCGGGCTTCTAACACTCTCGTTAATAATTCCGTACTTACCTCCCTTGATGCACAATGTACTAATCTTTTGTCCGACGGGTTTTAGCTGCACATAAGAGGGATCTATTGATGCATGCCGCAATATTCACCTCTATTCCTACCGGTCCACAAATCTAATCAGGTATCAGGCTAGCCGTTCACAACCATGGATGTCGCTGTGATTAAGCGCGTGTCCTTTGTTTTGGCACAATTTATGCGCAGGCCATCCATAGGAGCGTTGGCAAGGTCGTCAGTTCTGCACTCGTGATGTTGAGCAACCACAAATTGTCTACGAAGGCAATGATCTCGAAGATTTTACCAAGAGCCACATGAATCATGGTTTTTGGCGGTAGAGCTATTGACAATTCTAGGGTACTGGAAGAAATTGCGAACATTTGTATTATTAATGACATTTCTGCTTGTCAATCTTATACCCATTTATACAGTGTGGTCAAAAAATAAGTGCAATTCCGCTGCTAATGAGGTTTTGGGAAGCAGCAGCCCCTAGAAGAGCAGCGTTCTAAGTAGATAGTAGATAGACACGTATTAAAAAATATCGACCCTTCTGAAACTTCCTAAAACCTCCTAGAGGACCTATTCTGAGTCCCAAAAGCTCGCGGGTAACGAGAGTGCACTTATTTTTTGGCCACCATGTTTATTTCCGGGATCTTTAAGGAAGAACGCTTTGTCTAGGTTTTAGTTAAAATACGAGTTATCGTGCGTTTTTCCTTCGACATGCAATATGTTCTGTAATTTCATCAGAAAAATCAATAACGTGTTACTATTTTCGTTCGTTGTCGCACATGCCCAATATGCATTCAGTATTACGCTACACTTAAAGCACACCGGTCCTACATTTAAGTAATTGGTAGTAAACCAAAAACGAGTTAATATTATAACAGAAAAAAAGTATCCAAAGATTTTGTAAACTGTTAACTTTATTTAACAACTTCACTATGAGTTTCACGAATGAATTTGTTCGAAATTATTTGCAGAAATATTTTCCTTTAAAAACTATCTTATGTTTTGGTGCCATCTTTGGGCATCATTATAGCTTTGGCTGTCGAAAATTATACTTAAACATCGCAAAATGTTATTGCATTTTCGTATCCGTTGCGGTACCGCTATTGTTATATTATTTTTCAAACGCGACTGAAAGGGTGACTCTAATGACCGCGACCGAGTTTACATGCTCTATTTGGATAACTCTGACTTTAGAGAACGGGTGTATCGCTAGGTACCTAAACTCCATCGAGCGTGCTGTGGAAACTGTTCAGCCACTTCACCTGAACTTGGAGAGCCATAGGCTATACATAGTCTTCTTTTCAATGGCTCTTCTGAGAATTCTCTATAATTTGCTAAATTTGCATTTCGCATTTCTAGTCCCGGTAACTTATTTAATTTTTGCCTTTATCTACACTAGCCTGAATTTCAGTCATATCAATCGAATCCTCGCATTTGATGTTTTGTATGAAAGAATGGTACAATTACGAAAACATTTACAAAATGTTTTTAATGGGACATGTAATGACCGCGACGATGTTATATTTGAAGTGAAAACAGGTTTAATATTTTACAAAAAGTTATTGGATAGTATCAAATTTCTCGACAAAATTCAAGGAACGGTAAGTTTTAAGAAGTAAAATTCGTAATATTCTTATATTCGTTAGAATTACCTAACTGGGAAGGAGAAGTAACGTTTCGGGAACTCTCCCGATAGAGCAGTTTTTTGTTGGCAATAGAAGTTTACTCATTCTCTATTACATTTTATTTTAGGTAAGGTTGACCCAGTAATCAGTAGTGTATTTTTTTTATTTTTTGCAATATATTGACCAACTGGTGTTTCATTTTTAGCAACCAACACTGAGCCACAACCCACACACCCATTAGTTAACATAATGAGAATGCTGCATGATTCAGTCATTTAGATTCAAAATTGTAGCCAAATTTAAGGCCCTCTAGCTCTGGTAAAAATTTTAGAGCTGTAGTTGACAGCGCACATTTTTCCCGATATCGACTTTACTATTTATATCGAATTCGTTTTAGATTACGATTTTTTATTAATTTTATTGTATATAATGTCCGAGGAATTATGTCGTTGTAGTACGGTCAAACTTTACATCATATTATCCTAACCTTGCGAAGCAAATGAAGGGTCCACGGAAAGAACATGTCTAATCAATTCTACTTACAGAAGGAAAAACCACCTTACTTTAAACAGAATAAGGTGTGAATTTGCCCTGATTTTTTTAAACACTGGACATGGTTCTTCCGTGGACCCTTCAAATAGTATCGCTGCATTTTTGGTATGTTGCTAAGCAAAAAATAGTTGTTCTAGCTGCGTAGTACGCGAAAAACATATTTAAATATTTGTCAAACGGGTTACTCACGTAATCTAAAGTCGATAATTGCTCGACATGTTTCGATCCATTAAGAGGATCCTCATCATGGAGTACCCGCGACCAAAGCCCGACGTGTACTGCGGGCGGGTGTTTTTGCGTCCTATGCTGAAATTATTCTTTTGTTTATCTTGTAATATGCATTTTCGTACATCCCTATAGGGCTTAAATAATATAGCAAAATTGCAGCTTTGCAACACGACTTGTATGAAAAATTAGACAGCAGCGGGCCTCCTGCCTTTTGAATTTCGCGTTTTTATTTTCAATTACAAAGTTTACTGATATGATACAACCCTTTAATGAAAGAATATTAAGTGCACTGTAAGGTATTATTGCATGTTTTTCGTAGTATAAAAATTGGTGAGGCGATATTAAGTCGAAAACGTTAGCAAAACTGAAGTCTCGAATTTCTGAAACTATAAGACCTAGCGGTAATGCATGTTGAAAATTATATTAATCTTTAAACGCTTCATATCATATTATATTGTCAAAAAAGGCTTCATAGTATATTAATATCAAAAAAGGTTTTTTTATAAAACTCAGAAACTAAAAAAAAACCGGCCAAGTGCGAGTCGGACTCGCGCGCGAAGGGTTCCGTACCATTATCAATTTATTATTAAAAAATACAGTTAAATCAACCTACCTCAAAAACTATAGGAGATAATTTAATCAAACCAAAAATCGTTGATAGAGTTTATTAATGTACATAACATATATTAATTTTTCAAATTTATATCGCGTAGTTTAAAAAATAGAGGGGGGACACATTGTTCAGACTTTGAGAGCTGATATCTCGAAAACGATTTGCTTAAATAAAAATAAGATTTACAAACCTTCATATCATTTTTAAAGACCTTTCTATTAATACCTACTCCACACGCTTATATACAACTAAAAAAAATGTTCTATCCCTCAGTTACATGTATGGAGGGCCAGTTACATGTAAAAAAACCTCGAAGCTTTAAAAATAAACCGTCATAACTCAAAAAAACGTAAATTTTGGGAAATCGAGTTTAAAGTTTGAGAAATTGGTGAATTTATTTTATTTGTTATTACATTGTGTTAATGTGTTAAAGTATTATATTAATTGCATTGTTCATAATGTCTACTTGGATATTACGTTCAAACTAAAACGAAATCAGTGTGATAAATATAATAAATTGAGTTTAGAAAAAACCCTTGCGGAAATATGCCGGTTTATGATAAAATATTTTTTTAATTATGATTAATATAATGGCATAAATCAAAAAATCGGCGGTTGTTACTGTTAAAATGAAATAATCTGAAATGTGTCATTTAGTTCCAATAAATATTTTGTCATAAAACGCGTTAACTTCGAATTTACCTATTTTTTAATACAAACTCTAAAATAACTTTTACTCGTCTTTAATACAGTAAGGCGATATATCGAAATGTCTCTCATCATGAGCATCCTTCCTATTCATGTATCGGATCATAATTGAAGTTAGCCTCTTTAGCACATCTTGAATCGCGTGATTTAAACGTTGCAACTCATGCCATCTCTCTCATTAACGCTATTTTGGCGGGTCTGAGAAAGAGACCAGGTAAAGCTATCGAAAATATTGCGTTTTAGTACATTAACTCAATTTTTGTCAATTTTGAGTTATGTCGGTTTATTATTAAAGCTGCGTATCCTTAATTACCAAATTTCGTTACTGTAGCATTTATAGTTTCCGAGTAAATCGGCTGTGACAGACGGACAGACGGACAGATGGACATGACGAATCTATAAGGGTTCCGTTTTTGCCATTTTGGCTACGGAACCCTAAAAATGACCGTCAATTTCGCAGTTTTTCACACTACTTGCAAAATATGGTTTAATAGTGTCCTATTGTGTCTAAACAACATACCAAAAATGCAGCTATACTGCATGCTTTGCTAGTTTAATGTAAAGTTTGACCGTACTATTGCTTAAACTACGCATTATAGTTTAACTGGTGTTGTTGTAAAATTTTATTTATTCTCGTAGATTTTGTTCATTTTCAAAACACTTGCTTGGTTGGTAGTGTATTGGTAAGGATATCGTTAGACGCAGATGATGCGGTAATTGCATAATTACGGCCTGAGGCCGCAATGAGTCTTCATACGACATCACGTTACAGTAAACATTACCTATATTGTTGTTAATTGAAATCTTACCATTCTTGCTTCCGTAATCATTTGCTGCTGTGATTTAGGCTTTGAAGTACATTAAGTTTGGGGACATAATTTAAATTAGCTCCAGTTTGTTTACGCTCGTTATTTTTTATTATCGCCCTTGATACTATTATATCAAACATAAGTTTCTTTGTAACTCTCCTTCCCTTGTTTATTAATTTTATTATGTATGTAAGATTTGATAATTTTCAGTATTTAACAGCAATAATTTTACACTTCATCGTCTGTATGCTACGCCTTCATATTATACTCGAGGAAGATGCACAATATCACATTTTAAACCCTTGGGACGTGAATCAGCAAGTATGTTTCTCATTCGTTTTTTTTTTCAAACTGATTTCGTTGTAGTGGTTTACCATGGTTACCAGTGATTACCATGACTCGAACTCGAACTTTTATGAAAATAATACGCATTACTAGTAATCGTTTTCAAGTATTAATATTCGATATAGTATTTTATGCAACTCTTGTTTAGGAGAGGTCAAAAAAGGTGAGTGGCGTGGGTAACAATTTGAGGCGAAGCCGAAAATTGTTATTAAAGACTCCACGAGCATTTTTTGAGTCAGTTAAACAATGTTGCATACAATACTTTTTCTACGACCACACATTTATTTTTAAATAATTTTGTAAATTTTAGAAATATTCTTAGTCAAACACAATTTTATTAATCATCAAGGTCGGGCGGGAGACGTCAAAATTAATAAAATAAGTAAAAAAAAGTTTTAAGTTAAACGGTTTTTATTGCACCAAAAACTAGAAAATAAAATTTATTGTATCTAACCGTCGATGCTACTTTCTGTAGATTACTCACGTGAAACTATTATTACTGTAGGTAGTCTTCCCAAGTCGGATGCTGAAAGCCACGTTTAGCCTCTATGTCAGTGGATTAAGCGTTAATCGGAAACTTTTACCAAACTAAAATAAAAACGTGGGGCGTACGCAATTGTGATTAAGTCACTACAGTTATTTAAGAACACACATAGAAATCACAACAATAGTGTAATAAGTTTTGTTCTGGCCTTGATACAAGTTATTTACCTCTGTAGAAGTGTTGGAACAGATGGATGATTAATTACAAAATTAAAGCTAACTACAATTACATATTTTAAACTTTATAATAACGCCTAACGTTTTTATTTCAGTTTGGTAAAAGTTTCCGATTAGGTAACGCTTAATCCACTGACATAGAGGCTAAACGTGGCTTTCAGCATCCGATTTGGGAAGACTAGCTACAGTGACAATAGTTTCACGTGAGTAATCTACAGAAAGCAGCATCTACGGTCAGATACAATAAATTTTTATTTTCTAGTTTTTGGTGCAATAAAAACTGTTTAACTTAAAACTTTTTTTACTTATTTTATTTTCAAGTTTTTAGTGCAACCTATTCTCGATCAAAGGATGTTGTTTGTAATGTAATATGCAATATAATTAGGGATGCTAGCGTTTAACTCTCGCGCTTTATCACGACACAAACATGTGTAAACGTAATGGACAATATTTTATGTGTAACGAGAGGGGAATCGCTGCTGAATAGATAATAATAATAATAATAAATATATTAGGACATCCTACACAAATCGACCTAGTCCCACGGTAAGCTAAATTAAGGCTTGTGATGTGGGTACCAGGCGACGATATATATATAATAGATAGATACATATAGATACTTAAATACATACACAACCATGACCAAGGAACAAATATTTGTGATAAATAAATACACAAATAATGCCCTCGCCGGGATTCGAACCCGGAACCACCAGCTTCGTAGGCAGGGTCACTACCAACTAGGCTATGGAGGCTGACAAATATATTTATATATATTTAGATATATTTTGAAATCCGACACTAAAAAAATGTTATTAAATATCTCGATTGACAAATGAAAACCAAAGGCTGGGCGTGGTTAATGCACCTAAGCTTGAATGCCCGAAGTGTCTCAAATGGATGTGTTATTTAAACAACAAGTACCTTAGATAACAGAGACCTGACTATAAGGAATATATCAATCAATTTGGTTTATTGAGAAAATCAAGTTAAAATTTTTATATTGTACACAATATATAAGTCGAATTTTGAGACTATAAAATATAAACTCGTTCTCTTAGTCGACCAACCGGAGGACCGCAGGTCTGACGGAATCACTCTATCAGATGGAAGGCCGCAGGCCCGACGGCTCTCCCTGCGCGATCCACTCACGCTGTCACTATGAGCTGGAGGGCCGCAAGCCCGATGGCTCTCCCTACGCGATCCACTAACGCTGTTACTCTATCAGCTGGAGGGCCGCAGGCCTGACGGTTCTCCCTACACGATTCACTCACACTGTCACTCTATCAGCTGGAGGGCCGCAGACCCGACGGTTCTCCCTACGCGATCCACTCACGCTGTTACTCTATCAGCTGGAGGGCCGCAGGCCTGACGGCTCTCCCTACGCGATTCACTCACGCTGTCACTCTCTCAGCTGGAGGGCCGCAAGCCCGACGGCTCTCCCTACGCGATCCACACACGCTGTCACTCTATCAGCTGGAGGGCTGCAGGCCCGATGGCTCGCCCTACGCGATCCACTTACGCTGTCACTCTATCAGCTGGAGGGCCGCAGGCCCGACGGCTCTTCCTACGCGATCCACTCACGCTGTCACTCTATCAGCCAGAGGTCCGCACGCCCGACGGCTCGCCCTACGCGATACACTCACGCTGTCACCCTATCAGCCGTAACCCTATGAGTCTATCAGCAGGAGGGCCTCAGTAATGACATACGGTACTAAACCGTGGCTGTGTACAATGTGCCTCATAAGAAGGCTCAAAGTCACCCAAAGGGCAATGGAGAGGCCTATGCTAAGAGTCTCTCTGCGAGATCGGATTAGAAATGTGACCATCCGCAGCAGAACCAACGTAACCGATATAGCTCTTCGAATCGCTAAACTGAAGTGGGTGGGGCTCGTCGCGCGTGGAACCGAAGGCCGTTGGGGCGGTAAGGTTCTCGGGTGGCGGTCACGTACCGGAAGGCGCAGCGTGCAATCTTTGGGGGAGGCCTATATTCACCAGTGAACTCTTTCAGCTGATATGATGATGATGATCATGATAATTGAATCCGTATGATTCTACCAAATATCTAAAGCAGTACTTCAAAATCTACATATCTCTAAACCTAGCGGTTGTGGCAGGCAGTAACACTGGAGTATCAGATTTGAGGAGTCGGACGTTAGTATTAAATTTGCATTTTTCTTTTCTACCTATATATATACTTCATATCTAAAGAACTTTGGGAGCATGTCAGTGATGGACCGAATCATTCTATTAAGTTTGACAAGCCTTTGGTTCTCGTTAAGGAGAAGAGAAACATTCCTAGAATGTTGCGTGAGGCTATTGAGATAATGAAATATCCAAACTTTAATAGAATGGAAAGAAGCTTTTCTCTACCACCAGCTTGGGATCCAGTTGTTCATCTGATAAAGGAACAGTCTAGACATAAACCGTGAGGCTGATGTATTTGGCGGTGGTGACCATTACCCCCCTTTTTAGTACTGGCAATTTTTTTTCAAAATTATTTTAAAGGTCATTGGGCGTTTTTGACCCGCTTTATGATTTTTAGCGTACAGAGACCGAACTAGCTTTAAAATAAATAATTAAATCTCACTTTTCTAAATATGTAATTTTTCCGTATGTATCAACCGGGAAAAAAAAGTTATTCGACTTTTTGTATCCGAAATAGTCTTTTTAATGTTTTTACTTTCAGCATTGTATAATTGCGTAAACGGTTGTGACCTACTGGTCGTAGTGGGTAGCAGATGTTGGTCCTTCAATCTGGAAGATTCTGGGTTCAAACCCCAGCTCGAACCAATGAGTCTTTGGGAACTTATGTACGAAATGTCATTTGATATTCAGAACTAGCTTTTCGGCGAAGGAAAACATCGTGAGAAAACCGGTCTCTAATCTCAATACGGCTTAGTTTCTTCCTCTGGGTTGGAAGGCGAACTGGCAGTCATTTCCTTAAAAAATAGTGCTATGTTAAATCTTAAGATTAGGTTACCAAGCGAACCCCAGGCTCGCTAGAACTGTGGCTAGTGCCGAAATAACGCTAACAGGGTTATAACTGTCAGCATTGTGCAAAAGTGTGGTTCATGTATAAAAAACACTATAATAAGTAGTATTAGGTTTATACAATAGCTTATTTTTCCTCAATTCTCCCATGCCTTGCAAGAATGCGACTCAAACCACTCAGTAGCACTCACATTTACCTACATACCTAGCCCTATTTCGTCTGTGGACGCAGTGGGTCATATGCCCGAACAAAATGCCCAATGACCTTTCCTTATTAATCAAAATTGTATGTTTCGGTTTAATGCATGATGATCTTAAGATGTACTACAAATATTTTTTGAAAAGAGTTGTCCCGCTGAGTTTCTTGCCGGTCCCAATTTTGGGATACCTTCCTAACAATACAATCATACAAAGGAAGGAAATACTTCTCAGGCAGTGGCGTAGGGATAGAACCGGCGTAGATTATTTATTTTGTCTCTTGTCTTCATTCTGAAAATATTTGTAATGAATAACTAGCTTAATTTGCAAATTTTGTATGTACATCCACCTTTAAAATTTATTGTCTGTGGTTTAGTAATTTTTCTTTGGTGGGTAGTTTTGTACTTATCTTTCTTATTTTGATGGAGGTAGATCTATCAAATTTCTTCCATTGTCAGTCATCCGCAGACCACGAACCCTGTAAAGTGTTCGAAACGTCGGAATGAAGTTAAAATTAGTTAATATACGCGAGTTTATCCGTTTTCATAGTTTTATTTCATGAGTAATCCTCGCGGTAACCGAAGAAAATATTATCTAAAGAACTTCTTTAAAATCAAGATATCGATAAAAGATAAACCTTGCGGTTATTGTGGGCAGTACTGCAGCATCAGAAGTGAGGAGTTGGAAGTCAAGATCAGGCTGTTAGTATTTGATTATGCCAAACATGCTATACTTTCATTTTCACGTGTCTAACATTCTCGATTAAGGTAGGCAGTACGTCTGCAGCATCAGGCTTTGAGGATCAAGGATAAAAATATTATAATATTGCATTGTCATGGGGACTTGATAAGAGTTCCAAATTTTATTGATTTCGGTGCAGTGGAAGTGGTCAAAAAATCGATCACTAGATTTGAAGCATCGACGACAGTTGATACGCGGTGAAGTTAATAAAAACCGTTTAAAAATGAAAGCTCCTCTATGGATTATTGTTCATCAGATTTTTTTTTTAATTAGGTTGCCAGGCATGTATTCCATTAAGTCTTGTATACACGAGGTGTCTTAAAATGCAAAAAAACGCACTGCGTGTAAACCCGAATGCGTTTATAGGGAATAGACAATATAGAAAAAAAAATTAAAGAAATATTTTTTCTACTCCCGTACTTTTATTTGTCATTTACATGGTCGTGAACACACATTTAAGCCCCTACCTTACAGATGTCGAGATAAGTCTATATTCTATAAACGCATTCGGGTTCTATCTATTCCCTATAAACGCATTCGGGTTTACACGCAGTGCGTTTTTTGCATTTTAAGACACCTGGTGTACACAAGACTTAATGAAATACATGGCTGCCAACCTAATTTTAAAGTCATTTCTGATGAACAGTAAACCATAGAGGAACTTTCTTTTTTAATTTTGACGTCTCCCGCCCTACCTTGATGATTAATAAAATTGTGTTTGACTAAGAATATTTCTCAAATATACAATTTTTTTTTTAAATAAGTGTGTGGTCGTAGAAAAAGTATTGTATGCAACATTGTTTAACTCAGTCAAAAAATGCTCGTGGCGTCTTTAATAATAATTTTCGGCTTCGCCTCAAATTGTTACCCACGCCACACACCTTTTTTTACCTCTCTTAAACAAGGGTTGCATAAAATACTATAAATTGACGTGTACTGCTTAGTTGTCAAACGTTGCGAATGGCTGCTATCTGTCATTGTCAAGTGCAAATTAACGATTCATTTCTAAGTACATTGCTTCTCAATTAACTTTTCTTAGAAAGTTAATAACTTTTGAAATTTGAATTTTAAATTGAATAATCACGATTTGGCTAAAAATATGCATCGTATGCTCCTCGATTCCAATAAAAACTTGTATCATGGTAGCACACTGTATAATGATAAAGGACGTAAATTGGTGATTCGAAAGATAGCGCCGTTATTATTGTAATTATAATTTCATCATTACTTGAATACTCAGTCATGTACTGCTCAATAAACGCAAAATGAATTTATTATGTAAATTGTGTAGTCAGTGAGGGCAATTACAGCTTGGCAAAAAAGAGTAGAAATTAAAAAGTAGCAACATCGTAGTGTCGTCTCTTTCAAATCAATACGCGTGAGAAAACGGCACGACACTACAATAATTTTTTTTGTTCAACATTGAGACGTTTGACCACGATCATACTTCATACCTGCTGGTAAGTGATGATGCAGTCTACGGTGGAGCACGTTTACCTATGTGATACTTATTCCCTCTTGCTGTAACACACCCCCCTTATATACTAAACCCACCTTTTATAAATAAACGCTCTACACCTAACCTACTTCACCTGACTACTAAAAAATAAAATCTGAAAATTCTAATAATATAATCTAGAATTCTAATTACCTACTTCTAATACTGCTTTATGAATTAATAAGTAATAATCAAATAAACTGAAATAAATAAAGTTAATATCTTGAATTGGATCAGTAATTTAGCCAAATGATCGTTAGTGTGTATTTAGAAACCCTTCGTTGTGTCCGTTGTCAGTAACCGAAATCCTTTTCGCATATAGGTAAGAGTTGAGTATCTTAATACGTATATTTAATCTAAGTGTAAGAAATAATTTAAAATAAGAAATAATATGTCAGAATATAGGTAAGGTAAAAGTCAGATGTAAGTTTTGTCAAAGTTAGTTTGTCAGAAGTAAGAATGTTGTAAAGTATGTAAAAATAGTCCAATAACATGTCACAATATAAACAAAGAAGTTAAATTAAATTTATAATGAAAATATTTTTATTTGGGGGTTAGAGATACTGCCCCGCCCCGCAGCATCCGTATCCATCTTCCAGTTACAAGGTCAGGATTCCGCCCCCGTGCTGAAGGCACTAAAGTTCTGAAGGAACTTAATAATGACATGACCTTTTAGTCCTTCCTGTCATTATTTTGTGACATTTCTTGTCTTGTATGAGAGGATTTGCAAAGGGACATTTAACATAACAAAATACTGGTAGGAGCAGAAGTATTAGATCCACTCTAGTTATCCAGAATTCTGTAACTTTTGCAATACATTTCTTGTATTGGTTTCAATGAAATAATATTATCCAAACTGTAGGTGTAGTCATTTTGTATCATACTTTCAGACCAAAATAAACTACGATCTTACTGCGATCTAGGCTAGCCTGGGTAAATTACTCATTGAAAATTACATACCGTTACTAGTAAGATTTGTGATAGTAGGTATGACCTTGTATTCTTAAGGTCGTGTTGGAAAATTACAGAACCATAGAAAACAGAATGAAGTCTTAGTACTCACTGCTAAGAGACGGGCAAATAAATATTTTCTTTTCAAATTCAAAAACAAAGTGCTTCTAACGTTACGACATATTGTGAGTTATTTATTTTAGTTTTCTCACAAAATTTTATACTACCAGTAGAATAGCAAGGAGCAAAATATAAATTGTCAAATAGTAAGTCAGGTTTGTCTATTTGTGTCATAAATAAATATATGTAATAAAATCCTAACTTGTCCCTAAAACCACCCTACATCCTAGCTAATTGTACATTGAAATGTAACCCATAAACCCGTAATTAATTTACGTAAACAAATTAAGAAGCCATATATGTATCATACCGGAACCTAGCTAACTATTGAAAATATGTAATGGCTTATACATCTCGAATAATTAGAAATTTACTTTAATCCTACAAAACCTACGCCTATAATATTCCTAGCCCTAACAGCTACTCTATTCAACTATTCTACCGAAATATTCGCAAACTAGCACCCCGTGGTGCACATTTAATTTACACGCGTAATTTCCCGATGTGCAATGGGAAATTCTAGGCTAAAGCTATCTACTTCGGATGGGAAAACTCCATTAGACTAACACCCTCTTTTCCCGTGTGCTGTTTGTTCCTTCTCGATAGGGATTGGGACAGAAAAGGAACAAACTGACGAATAAATGTGAATATATAAATAAATAGATAAAAAGGACTAAGCAACTGGCTAATTTAGAAAATCTGAGTCGACTTTCCAAATCGTCCGGCACTTAGGGGTAAAACACCAGTCTCAATAAATGCTGGTAACTGTCTGGACCCACCAGATATTTACAACACTAAACTAAAGAACGCTAATTAGAAAGCAAGAACCGACGTTGTCACCGTTCTGGTACCTGTTCTTTCTCTCTAATTGCCCAGCTAACTGTGCTGGATTGAACTAGTTCTCCCTAACCCATAATAATTCAAAACACTAATCACTAAATAACTATAATATGTGACACTTCCAATCTAGATCATTCAAGTGCTAAATATCACTAAAATAATCCAAACCAAAACTTCACACATTGAAAACAATTAATAAACAACATCATTATATTAATGAATGGCACTAAAGTAGAAAACAAGAATTTACGATTTTAATAGCCTATTGATTTGTAGCCTAAACTTCACCAATATTCTAAAATATTAGCACTTGCCTTGGCCCAAATCAATAAACAAACGAGATAGCTACAATCTACTAAAATTAAAAACAACTCTATGCACAAAACAAAACTTTACACTACTTTAAAACATCAAACACTAGCGTTATTCTGGAGCACAAAACAACAAGTAATGAAATAATTAAAACCACAAAATTTAACTCAAAATTATTTGAAATAATAAAACGAAACCCCACAACTAGTTTCCCTTTACCATGTCCAAAACCAGACCTTACTAGAATCACAGGATACTAGCAAAATCCATATTTCAGGACATAATACAGGTAACCTAGAATGACCTAAACCTGCACTATGAGAACTTCGTCCAACGTTCCGCAAAAAGCCAAAGACGATCAGAGACCGATCATCCCGAATTTGCTCGTGCACACGCTTTTAAACTACCCCTTCCCCACTTCCCTACTCACGTCATCTAGCATACCATTGGTATTTTGAAAACCCATACTGAATTTCATAACTCCGTTTAAACTTTACAAAGATTAAATCGTATTTCTTAATTAACATAAAGTCCAATTTGACCTAATCAATGGGTGTGAACACATCTAGTTATAAACGCCTATTGGGCATGAACCTATAGTTTGTATCATAAACATTTTAGTTTTTTTTATAATAATGCAAGTTTATAGGTCCGCCCTTTTTTAGGGTTCCGTAGCCAAAATGGCAAAAACGGAACCCTTATAGATTCGTCATGTCCGTCTGTCCGTCTGTCACAGCCGATTTACTCGGAAACTATAAATGCTACAGTAACGAAATTTGGTAAGGATATGTGTTGTATGAACCGCTACAGGATTATGATACTAAATTATAAAAAAAACCATTGGGGTGGGGGCCCTCCATACATGTAACTGAGGGATAGAATTTTTTTTTAGCTGTATATAAGCGTGTGGGGTATTAATAGAAAGGTCTTTGAAAATGATATGAAGGTTTATAAATCTCATTTTTATTTAAGCAAATCGTTTTCGAGATATCAGCTTTCAAAGTCTGAAAAATGTGTCCCCCCCCCTCTATTTCTTAAACTACGCGATATAAAATTCTAAAAAAATTATATGTTATGCACATTAATAAACTCTATCAACGATTTTTGGTTTGATTAAATTGTCTCTTATAGTTTTTGAGGTAGGTTGATTTAACTGTATTTTTTTAACAATAAATTGATAATGGTACGGAACCCTTCGCGCGTGAGTCCGACTCGCACTTGGCCGGTTTTTAATACTTTATAATATGGTTCAATATTGTATCGAATATTTTCGCGTGCGGCATTCTTTTTAAGTATCACGTCACATTCAAGAAACCAAACTGATTTTAAGACAATAATTTATACGGTACAAGCTCTATGACACTGAAATAAGGTTCAAATTATTCTATTAATTAAGTGTCTTAATAAATTGGTTTATTATAAATGACTAAGCTCTCCGAGAATTCATCTAGGATTTCAAACGATAAAGCGTACTTGTGTTATGAGAAAGATTTTAGTTATTACAGTTGTCATTTGACACTAGTGTGGATTTAACCGACTTTAAAAAAGATTACTATTATGTTTCATATACTGCTAACATGGAAAGGGGGGCCTTTGACATGTTACATTGCCTTGAAGAAATTCAGATTGTACACATGCGGAAACACAGTTTCGGGTAAGGCATTCCACTCTTTGGCAGTTCGCATAAGGAAAGTCGATGCGAAACGCTTCGTACGTATTTTTGGAATACCTACCCAATGATATATAAGTAAAGATACGTTATACTCTAACAAAATGAGCGAAGTAAATACTTCACATCATACACCTACGATTTATTGACAGTTGACATACACCTATCTTCATATTTCAAAATGCGTAAAAGAGATGGCAAAATACATATACTCGTATTTAATAAATAAAAAAGAGACAACTAGCATTTGAAAATTGCGCGTGCATTCTTAAGGTTGTTATTGATAAACATTGTTTTATCTTTGTTACTCTTGATCTTAAACAGCATAAGCTTGTCTTTTTCTTGAAGTCAGTCAAAAACGTCAAAATGGCGACCTATTTATTTTCAATAAATAGTAAAATTGAAAAAAAATACATAATTCAGTTTAATTGCGCATGATGTGTGATGTGAAGGGCATTTTTGCATTTTATTTCGTAGTTTTCACTATTGTATAACATAAAATGACATTTTAGGGCGCAGTTAATGTGATTTGCGAGAACTCGGCAGTGGTACACACCTCTCGGTGGTCTAGGTAGAACTAAGAGCGATTGTTAGAATTGTCACAATCTGCGCGCTTCAATTTTAGAGCCGGTGTAACATAGAGTCTGGCTAACGAAAGCTGAGAATGAGTTTTTTACGGAACTTTTCATATGGCATCACAAGCTGAATTGTCAAACGTCATGTTCTGTCTTTCGTTCGACTTGACACCCATTGCTCGCTTTCCACAATTGCAACGTTTTAAGGTGTTTATGATGAAAAATACTATGAAAAGTAATGTTCGTAAGCTGCTGCGTACTATAATAAGTTAATATAAAGAAAAACAAGAGGAGAAAATCATCGCGGAAACAAGGAAAAACATGAGTGTTTACACACGATATCAGTGTTCCTAGGTTAGTACGTAGTACCATTTTGATACTTACCTTTATTCAATAAATTTTCTTGTACTCATTATCTAATGTACTATCGACTATAATAGATTTTAGGTTTGTAATTATGTTAGGTTGATTTAATATGGTCATTTGTTTTTTTACCAGAAGGTCTGGGAGAGGTTGAAGGAGTAAACGCTGTCAAAAATACGGTAGAAAAGTTATGCGAGTTGGAGAAGAATTAAAAAAGTTCGCGAGTATAACTGCCTCAGATTGGAAATCAATGACTGACCATGTCATTCATGTGGAAGATAAGTACAGCGAAAGAGACAATGTCATAAAAACTGCATTAGATGAGTTTATTATGTGATTTATGTGTTATGGCACAAATAGTATGAATCATTAATATGAATCATTGTATGAGTTTTTTAAGTCTGACTTTAATTATTCTGTATAAAAAATATAAATTATTTCGTTTCCTATTTATTAAAAATACACACACCGGCAGAATCATATTTTTTTAGTACAGATGATGCATTTTTTAGGCTCTAGTGTGAGAAGTGGGTCATTTTAAGTCAGGTTCAAAACTTCGGAGGGCCATCTGTACTAAAAAACGTCGTACGAGACACGTGCAATAACGAAATTCGTAACTTGTGTCGATTTAAAACACTCCCTATCGGTCGTGTTTTAAAAAATCGCCGCTCGTTTAGAATTTCACGTTTTTCGCACTTGTGTCGTAATGGACAATTTTATAGGTAGTTTTAATCATGATTACACCCATTCTGCGATGATACAATTTACAAATCGTTACTAATATTACCTATACCTATGTATAGACATATAAAAGTGTTATATCCAAGTGTGAAAATCACTCTGTTTTTCGGCCATATTATGGTATAAAGACTATAATGATATGAAGAGCTGAAAAACATATCAAATTTTAAGCCAATCTGTTTAGTTATTTTCAAGTTATATCATAGGTTCGACACATTACCAAGCTAGTTTTAACTTTTTACATACATATGTATGTAAAAAGTTAAAACTAACTTGGTGTTGTCGAATCTATGATATAACTTGAAAATAACTAAACAGATTTGCTTAAAATTTGATATGGGATCCATTTAATAACATGGGTCATCATTTAGAGTAGTAGGTACCTACAATACCTACATCATATTGCATTGTGTCATGCAGACAAAGTTGCATGGAACAGCTACGTTATGTACATATATATATATAATATTAATTTAGATTGTAATAAATACAGGTAATTTAACAAAATAATTTTAAGTTTTAAATATATTACAAGTATCAAGACTGATTTTCGGGGTGCAACCCAGTGATACCATACTCTATATTTTATTAATTTGCCGCCATTTCTCATTCTCAGCTTTCGTTAGCCAGACTCTATCTTTACTTATTATATCATTGTACCTACCATGAAGCGTTGCCGGTGTGCCGATTGTCTGGTAGTCCGATAGTAAAATGGGGACGGAGGAATAAGGCTGTGCAGTTCCTCAGCACACTCTCCGAAATGTATCCTGTAAAAAACTGACAAACTTGCAACCCTACGACGATGTTCAAAACTTTGAAGGCGAGTATTCGTTAAATCATCGTCACTGACAATTCTCTTGGCCCTTCTCTCGACTGCCTCGAGCGCCTCAAGCTGGTATTTTGCTGAACCATCCCACAAATTCCATGTTGCCACTTTTTAATTTCTACTCTTATACATGTATATCTCTGCGCAAACCAAGACAGTTTTCCACAGAACTCCTTTTCAGAGAGACTGGTGTTTTCAGCGTGCGCAGACTGTTCCTCATGCGGGTCGCACTTTACATGCATAAACATGTAATTAATTCTTCTTTATACCCTAGTATGCTCAGCGTGTTTTCAAGGCCCCGGTTCCTCGAGTCCGCAGTAGGCTTGCTAGACGTTTTAAATCGTTTATCTTCCCGCATATCTATAATGCTATCCTAAAGAAATGTGATCTTAAGCACTGTAATCTAACTAAGGCTAAGACAACAGTTCGTCAATTCTTATTGTCCCTGACCTACAACGAGTCGGAGGTTTTGCTTTATTTAGGACCGTGGCAAAGGTAGTGTTAGTTTTTGTCTTAATTGAACTTAACCCTCTATTGCAGTCTTCCATTCTTATAGAGGGATATTCGTGCATTCATCTTACATAATTCTAATCCTACACACACATTCACATCCTCACACTCACTTACACATCATACATCAATTTACACTCGCACTCACTATGTTCATCACACATAAATATAAATTTAAATGTAAAACATTTGGCATTTATCTGATCTTAGAATATAAAATTATTAACATCACTCTATTTTTAGTATACTTATTTAATTAATAGTTACTATAAGACTGCATGCACTTTGTTCATATGCCGCATTGTTACAGGAAACCTCTCAATGTTTTTGATTTCCACGATACAGGCTTAGCCTAGTGTGGGAGTCACTGTCAAATTGTGAATCAACCTTAAAACTTTTTTCAATAAAATATTTTTACTTTTTTTTTACTCTTTTTTGCCAGGCTGTACCAGTGAGCTACATAACAGGGAGGGTTTGAAGGTAGTTCACACTGTAGATTATTGGGCGGCCACCCCAATTTCTGTGTATGGTGAACTCTGGTAAAACCATTTTATAAGGAAAGGTACATTAATCTTCAAAGGTTAATCTTCGACGTAGCCATTTATGTTTGACATCTATTGGTGTATACCAGGCTACGTCTTCGCTCCAACCTTATTGTAGGTATACAAATATTAAGTTTCGCTCATTTAATACAGTATTTTTGGTGACATCCTCAAGACGACGAAAAGACTTGCGGCTTCTTCAAAGAGTTTCATTTAAATCCACCGCGTGTTACCTGTCTGTCAACTATGTTTTGAATTTTGCTATGTATTTTTGGGCCATATGTACTAAACTCCTGTCTTATCATCATCGAAGTTGGTGGATTTGACTTTCAACTCCTCAGTCCTGATGCAGCAGAGTTACATCCTGCCAGAACCGTAAGGTTTGCGATTGTAATGATGATACGAAAATACTACTTTAGTTCCGTTCTCTTCAATTTACGAGTAAATAATTAATAGGCAGAGGCATCCAAAATGAATATTGACAAACTGAAAATATGTATCTCTTAATGGCTGAGAAATTACTGTCTTTCGTATCGATAAGGTGTTTAATTAATACTTCCCACAGCCGGAGCACTTCTGTGGTACACTTCACGGGAAAACTATCACGCGTATAGATTTGTTCTTTTGACATAGTAATTTGGATTCATAATTAGCTAAGTAAAGTTTTCTGAGGGTATCAATATTATATTTTTATGATAGCCGTCGTCTTACGGTTCAAGAAAATGATTCCTTTAAATTATGTGACATTTGTGCAGTTTTATGGATGAATAGAGCTTAATGCGTTCGCCCGCAACAATTACAATGGAAAAGAAAAAAAATTTACAACTTGAATGTCACTCATGTCATTCTGACATTTTTTTTCTATTTGATTGTACTTGTTGTAGACGAAAGCATTAGGCTCTGTTCAGCCATAAAACGGAACAAATGTCATCTCACTCATTAAAAAAAATATTGTTAACAAATTATTGGACATAAAAATAAAAGAGCCGCATTTTTTTGAAACTTAAGACAACTGCACTTTCAACTCAACTTTACATAGCCAATTATGTAGATGATAAATATATGCCTTACATGAAAAAAAAACCTGTTTTTTTATGTAACAAAAAACATTCAATATTGCAGTGGCGTAACAGTCGCTTTTATGCGTTGTTACGAGAGTCGATCTGGGCATCGCTGCTACTTTGTACCCCGGCAATGATCGTGGAACTGATACACAAGGAAGTTGATAAAATTTCATCGTTACTGAACATTCAGCGTGCTAAATATGAAGGTATGTATACTCATTTATGGTTCGAATATTTTGAAAAAACCACATAACCATCTTCAACTGGTTTGATATCCTCTGTGAATGACATCATTGAGATAATGAAATATCCAAACTTTAATAGGATAGAAAGAAGCTTTTCTCTACCACTGGTGGGATCCAGTTGTTCATCTGATAAAGGAACAGTCTAGACATAAACCGTTAGGCTGATGTATTTGGCGGTGGTGACCAACCACCCCCCCCCGCCCCTTTAGTACTGGCAAATTTTTTTCAAAATAATTTTAAAATTTCCTTATGAATCAAAATTGTATGTTTCGGTTTAATGCATGATGATCTTAAGATGTACTACAAATGTTTTTTGAAAAGAGTTGTCCCGCTGAGTTTCCTGCCGGTCCCAATTTTGGGATACCTTCCTAACAATACAATCATACAAAGGAAGGAATTACTTCTCAGGCAATGGCGTAGGGACAGAACCGGCGTAGATTATTTATTTAGTCTCTTGTCTTCATTCTGAAAATACTTGTAATGAATAACTAGCTTAATTTGCAAATTTAGTATGTACATCCACCCTTAAAATTTATTGTTTGTGGTTTAGTATATTTTTCTTTGGTGGGTAGTTTAGTACTTATCTTTCTTATTTTGATGGAGGTAGATCTATCAAATTTCCTCCATTGTCCGCAGACCACGAACACTGTAAAGTGTTCGAAACGTCGGAATGAAGTTAACATTAGTTAATATACGCGAGTTTATCCGTTTTCATAGTTTTGTTTCATGTGTAATCCTCGCGGTAACCGAAGAAAATATTATATTTTTTTTAATTCACAGGTTCAACACTAGGTACTATTTTATCAAAAGGTGTGAATTTCATGAAGCTGCGGCCGTTCCAGTACCGCATCTGGCGCGTCATCCCTCTCGATAGCTCGCTGCCTCTTTCTCTCGCTAGTCTTCTAATCACTTACATTATAGTTGTTTTCCAGGTGCACCGCTTTTTGTAAAATTGCTTTCTGAGTCAATGGTGTGTAACTTTAGCACTGTAATTTTCCAAGTCGGATGCTTCATGCCATGTTTAGTGTCTGAGCATTTCTCAAAAAGCTTGTAGCCTACCAATTTTTATCAATATCGAAGATGTGATCCAAATGTAATTTTTTTTGGAGAATTGGACGTCTACAGATAAAGTATAAATTGAGGTGAGAAGATGAACTTAAGGGAAGACCCGACGATGTGTTCGAGATCTACAAAGGTCAAAGGCAGAATCTGTAGATCAGAAAGGTAAGATCTAGAGCTTCCTGCCTCGTTCCAGTGGAATACAGATGTATTGCAGAACACAACTGGATGTGATCGAACGGCAAGGTTGTCTCCAAGGCACCGTAAGATATCATAGTTTGAAAAAATCAACTTTGGACTAAATATCTGGCGGCTATTATATAAAGCGGAACGCCTTTCGATACAGGATATTGAAAGACCCAACACCCAAGACACGATCAATTGCTAGAGGTCAAAAATGAAATACAGGAAAAGGTCCGCTTAACTAGCTTAGATAACTGAATAGACTCAATTCTACTATTACCTGAAGGGCTTGGAGCGTCCCCTTGGAGATAAATATCGGATATGGCTCGGTGGGAAAACGATGAAAACGACAACGATGTAAACGATGGAACAAAACCGGATGCCAAGGTTTGCGTTGGGTCAAAAGCATGTTGAAAGTCTGAACCGCTTAGACAGAATGTGTTTCGTTGCATGGGACCAAAGATCGGACAAAGGTGATATTCGTATCATAACATATTATTCAAAAATATCTAAGGATTGTACGTTGTTTCATAGACAACATTTTCGCAGAATATTGGTTCATAGAAAATGTTTCTCGTATTTTCATTTCATAGAATGATCATTTTTCAGAGCTCTTACATTGTATAATCTGGTTTTGTATATTTTTTATTGTTCAGATATGTAGTTCTTAGAATTTCATTTCAAAGCGTATTTAATCAAATATTATTAATTCGTATAGTATTTTTTGTCTAGAACAGTTGTTTCAAAAACTGAATATTCATAGAATGTTGTTTGTCATTGTATCAAACTTAATATTTTTTATTCAGTCATAATTTTAAACTATAGAATTATCATTACATACCATTATACAAATGTATAATTAATGATGAAAGGAAACAAAATGTATAATTAATGAATTGAAATCCTTAATGATTAATGATAATAGTAATATCATATAATTACCAATTTAAAGTAAATGTATTAATTTTAATGATAAATAATAGGTAGTTTGTATTTCTGTACATAATTTGCATGTCGGATGACGACAGGATACCTGCTTCCGAAACCGTGTTGTACCTACTATCTGTACTTGTATATCTGTGTGTCCTTAGCAAATAAAATATCTTTATCTTTATCTTTATCTTTAATACAAAAGAAATACCTTTGTCCAAAGAATTTTAGTAAGCGATTTAGACCTGGGAACCGGTCGACGAAGCCCCGCTGCGCGGGGCTTCTATTTCTGCTCTGAGGGATAAAAGGTACCTAACGAACCTATCCAGGTTAGAGCAGGGGAGGTACAAATTTATTATTTTTTAATGCGGGGGGCCCCCGTCCCCCCTTTTTTGGTTTCGCAAGGATGACGACACGTAAACAATTAATTAAAAGTAAGTAGGTATTTCATTTATGCGGGAAACTACGCTCGAAACCTAACCAATCCAAGTCGGTTTTACCCTGATTTAATACTTGGATTGGTTAGGTTTCGAGGCTAGAACAGATTGAAAAGCTAACTAACCTAACCTAACCTACCCTACCTAAACTACTTTGCCTACAATCTACCTACTTTTTCTGGTAGCGGTTTGGTTTTTTTAGAGGGAGGGCGAATCAGTGTATAAGAAACAAAATACTTACATGAAATATGACTCATTAGGTAAGAATATCACTATGCAATAAAGTAAATAGTGGAACTAAATATTATATAAACTAGTAACTATAAAACAACAATCTATGAAATAAGTGCCTACAAAACAAAAATACATGAAATGTAATTCTAGTGTTTGGTTACTTTGTAAAGTAAAAAAGTTAGATAGCAATATACATGGAACTGAATGTCTGTGAAATATGTTTTAAGCAATTGAATAGTCTATGAAACAATAATTATTGGAACAGAAAGTAGGTATATGATCTAAATAATATATGAACAAATTTCTGTGAAACGAAATTCTATGAAACTTCTGTCTATGAAACAGTGTGCCACCGCCCAGATGGGTAGGTGGTATGGTGGTAGTGGTAGTAGTAGTGTAGGTATGGTGGTGGTGGTATTATATTAAAAAGTATCTAGGTTTAGTTAGATAATGAGCGTTTGGAGTTGTAGGTATAACATCTTCAATTGTCATGATCTAAATGACTATATAATATTTTAAAACACTTGTGATAGAGCACACGCTATAATTAGTATGACTAACTTTCGTAACACAATTGACGTAATCGTGATTTTTGTTTTAATTAACCCTTAAACAGGCCTGGCGATTTTTTCACTTTCCTTTTCTGATTTCGGTAGATAATAGCATCAATAAAAAACTAATTTCTTGTTTTTTTTTTAGAAATATTATTTCCAAAAAAAAACCCGGTGGTCAATATACGCCCTGTGCTCGTCACCAGGAGGTCCACGTGTTCCGTATGTGGCCACTGCCCTGCTGGCGATACATTGAAGTTTTAACCCTTTACCTACGGGTGTCAACCAGAGTTGCCACCAAGGCAACAGCCGTGCAGTACGGGTGTCAACTATAGTTGATCGAAGTACTGGTCATGTTAAATATTTTTTTTATTCAAAACTAGACCTTGTATCTTGGTAATAGTGGTCACAATATGCTTTGGGATTAGTATAGATGCAAAGAAAAAAATACCCTAATGTTTCGGTAGATGGCTCTGATATAAATATATTTTTAAAACTACCGCTTTTTTTGCTGGCAACTGGGGTTGACACCCGTACTGCAGGAGTGCCAAAAATTGAAATCAATATGGCGGACAATAGTGATGTTTTAAATTTTATCGACTTGTTGTGAGAAACAGATCAGAGAATACCCGTACTTTACAGATTTGTCGATACCTTAGTGCCCACTCTTACTAACTATACAATCTAATAAGTTTAAAAATTAAATAATTATACACATAAAACCTTATTAGATTCAAATTATTGTTCGATTTTTTCCCTAATCGATGCGACATATCGACAACTGTGTCGATAGACGCACATCACTATTTTTCATATCGTCGGCTGAGAATGCAATTGTGCTATACGCCACTTGCCTTGGTTTACAGGAGAGCGAAATGAAACAAAAAAAAATATTTCTTGAAATGTCTTATAATTTTGCAATATTTAACTTAACTGACACTTTAGTATATCGACGCTGGAAAGGAGAAATTGGATAAGCGACACAGTGCGTACTTTACAGGAGAAGCAAAAAACCGCCGAGATTTTCGAAAAAAAATCATTTAAATTAATCAGCAGGCCAAATCAAATAATTGGGGCATTATTTATGGACATAAATATGTTTTCTATGTGATGTTTTAATTATTTAAGGTATTCAAGTGTTATTTAATGATTTACTGTCGCTTAAGCAAAATGGTCGGAAAAATTGATTCAGGTAAAATTATCTAACCAACACGTTGTGTAAGAAATAAGGAAGGTAAATTGGTCCACCCGAGACTTACATAACGAATGTATACCGTTAAAATTATCTAACTGCCGAAGTGGCTTATTTTATATTCGGGTAAAAATATATAAATAGATAAAATAGCATAAATATTATATCATTAAGAAATATCCACATACTTAAAATGAGAAACTATTTTAGACTTCTTTTTGTATTACGAAGCTTTGTAATTTCCTCTTGAAGGGTTCACTCAATCCCTCGGTCTGTCCCTACTTATATGGTGCGTCTCTCTGTGCTCTCTCCAAAAAAGATGGTGGAATCCGACCGATAGCCATAGGCTGCACTCTGCGTCGCTTGACTGCTAAGCTTGGCTGTCGGGCAGTAAGGGATGCCATGGCGAGTTATTTGCAGCCGGTACAGATAGGGTTTGGGACCGTCCAGGGGTGTGAGGCGGCCATTCACGCCACCAGAGCCTTTTCTCTTGAGAATGAGTGTCATGGTAAGGTTATTCTCAAGGTTGACATAAAAAACGCCTTCAACAGTGTAGAGAGGGACACGATTCTCGAGGAAGTTTTAGACCGAGTGCCATCTCTGTATCCGTTCCTTCGTCAGTGCTACCACACGTCTAGCAATTTATTTTTTAATGGCGTTTCGATAACCTCACAAGTCGGTGCTCAGCAGGGTGATCCTTTGGGGCCCTTAATATTCTGTTTGGCAATACAAAAGGTTATCACTACGCTGAGTTCGCCGCTGAATGTGTGGTATCTGGATGACGGGACCATAGGTGGTGATCCGCAGGTGGTGTTGGAGGACTTGAAGAAGCTGTTGCCAGACATGAAAGCTATCGGGTTAGAGATAAACCCAACTAAATGCGAGCTTTATTGCTGCGGTGATACATTAGATGATCAATTGCTGTCAGAGTTCGAAGGTTTATTGCCGGGCGTGCGGCTTCTGCAAAGGTCATCCTTATGCTTGCTGGGCGCTCCCATTTTTCCCGAGGGGGTAAGCTCTGTTCTTGAGGAGAAGAGGTTGGCTTTTGTTGGGGCTCAAGAGCATTTAAAAAAATTGTCAGCACATGTGGCCCTTATACTTTTGCGGAGCTGTTTAGGGATGCCGCGTATGTTATACGTCTTGCGAACGTCTCCTTCATGGCTCTTTGAGGATGAGGTGTCAAAGTTGGATGAGACTTTTAAATCTTCTTTGGAGTCTTTGCTCAATGTGCACCTGAATGAGTCACAGTGGAGTCAGGCTTCTCTACCGGTTCGTCATGGAGGTTTGGGGATGCGGCGTTGTCGGGAGGTAGGAGTAGTGGCATTCCTTGCATCAGCTCATGGGACTTTGGGGCTTGTCGCTCGCATATTATCTTGTAATGGTGACAATACCCAGGTACCTTTCGTAGCTGAGGCTCTAGCTAGGTGGTCCACAATTTGCCAAAGCAGCGAGCGTCCTGACAACCTCGGCTCCCAGAGGGCGTGGGATGATATTTTGTCCAAAGATGTGTGTGCGACGTTAGTGGGTAGCGCGGCTGGGTCTGATGTGGCTCGTCTCAAAGCGGCAACTAGGCCCGAAGCGGGGGCGTGGCTTCAGGCTTTGCCTTCTCCTCAGCTGGGCACCCTGCTCGACAATGACTCTCTGAGAATAGCGGTTGCCTTGCGATTGGGGTGCAAAGTCTGTGAACGTCACCGATGCGTTTGTGGGGTTTTGGTTGAGGAGGACGGCCACCATGGATTGAGCTGCCAAAGGTGTGCGGGGCGCTTTTCGAGACATCACACCATCAATGATGCGGTTCGCCGAGCGCTGGTGTCGGCCAATGTCCCTAGCGTTTTAGAACCTCCAGGTTTGTCTCGCACGGACGGTAAAAGACCCGACGGGCTTACATTGGTTCCGTGGAAAAAGGGACGGTGCCTCTTGTGGGATGCCACGTGTGTTAGCACGTTTGCACCGTCCCACCTCAGCCTCACGCTTAGGGCGGCTGGGTCCGCCGCGGAGCATGCGGCTAAGCTTAAGCATGCTAAGTACAGCGCCCTAGAACCAATGTACGATTTCGTGCCGATTGCGGTGGAGACTGCGGGACCCTGGGGCGCAGAGGCTAGGTCGTTTGTGAGGGAGCTTGGTCGACGGCTTAGGGAGAGGGGCTGTGATCCACGCTCCGGATCGTATCTGGTGCAGAGGATCTCGTTGGCTATACAGCGTGGAAACGCTGCTAGTGTGATGGGAACCTTTGCACCGGATACAATTCGGGGTGATCCTTTTTGAATGACT
>JALPQI010031964.1:0-14193 GCA_025490895.1 Thaumatotibia leucotreta
GATTTGGTTTTGGATTCATTTCTGTTAACGTAACTAATATGGGTCGTGTTCCCTTTTTCAGAGGAAATAAAAATAAGATTTATTATGCAGTAAGTTAGCAAATGATATATTTTATTTTACATATGTAAGTATACCAACTTAATGTAGTGAACATCGCAGCAGATGCCGATGCTTACCTGTAATGAAAGAAAATAATTTAATGAATAAAAATTTAAATAAACGTAAATAAAGTTTTACAGGTGTAATAACTAAAGGAAACGAAAGCACTTTTATTGCATGTAATTATGTGTGCATTAAATTAAGCATATGTGGCAGTCAAGATCATAAAATATGAGCTGTATTATTACTGTATTTGAACAAGTTGCATAACTAATATATACAAGAAATAAAACTATGAAAACGGATAAACTCGCGTATATTAACTAATTTTAACTTCATTCCGACGTTTCGAACACTTTACAGGGTTCGTGGTCTGCGGATGACTGACAATGGAGGAAATTTGATAGATCTACCTCGTTTTCATAGTTTTATTTCATGAGTAATCCTCGCGGTAACCGAAGAAAATATAATATATACAAGTTGCATAACTATGCATTTATGAACTCGAATATGGACAACTCATTATTGACGCTATTTACGCTCCCAATATTTGGCATTCAGTTATGTAGACCCCTATTTTTTCTAGTATTCCCGACATGGCACTCATGATCATGGTCATGGTCGGTAGTCCTCTCTGTCAAAACTATCTGAACACGCCTGTATTGCTATAACGATAGAGGCGATATTTTAAATCGCTGCGGATGCTACGATAAATCTGATGGCGTCTGTACTGGGTGCTTAGACAAGTTGCCAATCGCTGACGCTTAGTAGCGTATCGTAGTTTTCTATCTCTGTCACTCTTTCTTTTTAGTGCGACAAAGACAGTTAAAGTCAATGCGGGTACGTATAAGACCGTCTATCAGGACAGTCCGTCTACCAACTGATTTCCACCCCTAACTCAACAACATAAGACGCATATAACGGACTTTCCTTACAAATAAAATATGCCGGACTTACCCGCACTGACCTTAGTTGCCTTTCGGTCATGATTGACGATTAAGCGTTAGCGATTACTACAGGTACATGCGTACTGTTTTTCAACTGTGTCGTATGAGCGAGTTAGGCAGACGCCTCGACAATTCTGCAGCATACACATATATTAAATTCTTCGTGCCTTGCTCATCGTCTCTCAAAGGCGAGGTGGCCTGAATAGCACTTTATCCTTAGCACTTAAATACAGGCTCTTATTTTTAGCATAGAATAAAAACATTTCATACAGTGTTATGCCTTGTGGTGACGGCAGTAAGAATACAATTGTCACCACCCCAACTCTTCCCTTCGTAAGAGTGTCGTAAGATTGAAGTGTCACTGTCAGGACCAAAAGACTGATGATAGGCAGCAGCGTTATCATAGTGGACACACTACTGCGATCGCCAATCCGCTTGGCCAGCGTCGCGATTATGGGCATTCACCTCCTAATGCGTAATGTTACGCATAGTTAATAGGAGAGGCCAACTTCTAGCTGACTGAGATAGGCTGATGATGTGTGATGTGATAGTGTACAAGTCAAACATACTAAACAAATGAAAACCACACCGAACTTGGCATAGGACTGAGAGGACAGTACTCCTTGACGCTACCCTACTCACTATACGTGTTATAGTCTAGTTAGTCTAGACTAAGTAGGTATACACTATGTTTAAAATTCCGGGCATGTGCGCTGCGGCCGCCGTCGTAGAATTTTGGCAGTGCAGCTATAACGCACTCAATACTAATTATTTCTAGCCACCGGTCCTAACGCGAACTTCGAAATCCGCAAATTTCGAAGATTTGACTCTCTCACTCTAATGACACTTTCATTGGAGTGACAGAGAAAAATCCTCGAAATTTACGAATTTCGATGTCCGCGGTAGTAGGCCAGAAGTCCTTGCGAACAACGATCGACGTGTTGCCTCCCTGTCACACTTACATGCGAATTTATAAGTGTGAGATAGAGGCAACACTTCGCTCGTAGCTCCTGGTAAGCCCTCAGTGATGTTAAATGATGTTCAGTGTAGAGCACCATTCAAATGTTGCCCTAACTTGCATGCTACTTTCAATATATTTCTATATCATTACGGTTTAAGTGCCAAAAATATATTTACACGACTTTATTGCCTTAACATTAAGGTCGTGTGAATATATTTGTGGCACCTGAATATTAATGATATCTTTGACATCGACTGTACAATGAAAAATCTTCGATCAAAAAGTAATGTTACGAAAACTGTGTGCCATTTTAATAAAGTTAAAATCAACAATTAAGCAGAAAGTCTGCTCCGCTCTTTGAAATAATGCATAACTGAGGAAAATACAATTATGCTCTAATATTACATCATATTATACATATGGTAATACGTACGTAAATAGTAAACGGCCCCCCATCCTAGTCCTGTTCGATTACCAAACAAAAGAAACCCGACTTTATTTCCAACAGCATTGATTCAAATTCCACAACCATCTTCTTACGTGTTGGTGGGCCTTAGCGTCTGGAAGAATTATGTTTATAGCGTCTTTTCGAGACCATAATTGACCAATTTACATATTTAATATCACTTAAATGACAGTGGCGCCATAGATGTATACTAGTTAACAGTATTGTAAGCTAATCACATACTAATAAGGGGACTAATTGCTCACATGACTATGTATCACAGTAGTTAACAACAAGGAAGTAATTTAATCATGTTTATTAAGGAATGTTACTGAAATCAGTATTGACATAAAATATCATAGGGTAAATTGCTAGTAACTGGCCTCTCTCCAGTAACTGGTACAACACCTTGTATAAAAATTAACTCTATGTGCTCGTAGTTAGAATTTATTTTAACACGTGATACATGTCATTTAGTATGAAAACAGCTCACCCCCGCCGAGCATTGGATATGACACATAGTTTTACAATAAATTCTAGCTACGAGCACATAGTTAATTTTTATACATACAAGGTGTCCAGTTACTGGAGAGTGGCCAGTTACTAGCAATTTACCCTATTATATTTTATATGACTCATGTCAATGACTGTCCCTCTTCCAAAATGAATTTTAATTATAAGCACATAGTTTATTTTTTATATAAAGTGTCCAGTTACTGGAGAGTGGCCAGTTACTAGCAATTTACCCTATTATATTTTATATGACTCATGTCAATGACTCTCCCTCTTCCAAAATGAATTTTAATTATAAGCACATAGTTTATTTTTTATATAAAGTGTTAAAAGTGTCCAGTTACTGGAGAGTGGCCAGTTACTAGCAATTTACCCTAGAGAAGTTTTGACTTGCACTCAATGAAACAGTTACGCTCAGAGACATGCCAAGTCATTGCAAAGCTATTACTCATAGGTGTACGAGTGTTAGCTTGTGCCAAACGGATGATCGGATGATAACGCGGTTGCCAAAAGTCATGTTCATGTCCGATCAAGAAAATACAGATTACGGATAGAGTAAACTTGGTCCTGGCCTACATACCTAAAGAAATGTTTCACCGTATTTAATAAATAAATAAACATACAAAATACATAGATCAATTATTATCATCTTAAACTTATCATGAATATTTTAAAGATTAAATTCGTTGTTCTAGTTAACTATGTATGTCTCACTAATATCGTACATAACTTTTTTTTGATGGATGGATGAAATCATAGCATAAATTTTGGATGTTTATGCCCGTATTATGTTACTAAGATATAGATAATTGATATCAATGTTAGTAGTATTTTTTTGTTAATAGTTAGTTGAATTTGGTTGCGCTAGTTTCCAGCATTGAAATGTACCAAATATTGTTATAATTTATGTATATTTTATACGCACAGAAATTATTGTACCTACAGATTCATTATTTATAAATAGTGATCAAATTTAGCTCAACCGTCAAATAATGTAAGGACAATGACGCTGGAGAGAATACATTTTCCTGGTGCTTCTATTTTTAACTGTTGTGTTGACCTATTGGCACATCCGTTGTCAGCTGTTAGTCAGTAGGTCAGTACCTATAACTAAAACTTATTTAACTGAAGCTTAGCTGTGAATTATTTCTAATTTTAAATAGCAAAAGGTATCTCTCGTATGCGGGAGCGCCAAGTAGCGCAATCAAAACTACACTTTGACGGCTGTTTCATGAAATAAAATTGTGATGGAGTAGATCTGGGTTTGCTACCACGTGCTACTTACTACCCGTAATAAAGCTATTTTTCGAAGCCAAATATATGTCACATTATTTTCAAATGCAGTTGCAATTGTTAAAATGCAATGCAAATGAGGCAAATAAACAATCAATTGCGTAACACGTTTCAATGTGATGCGAGGAAAAAAAAAGTATGTATTAGAAAATCTAAACTTATATCTAGACTTGGGAAGCCATCTGTGGGTCGCTGCAGGCCCATTTTGGTGCGTTTTGCTGACTTAGCATTAAAATCCTGTAAGGAGTTAAATATAATGTAATAATTAATTATATGAAGCGTACTTGATTTTAGCAATAATTCTGTGTATGATTAGTTGATCAATGACTAACTCTACTCCTTCCGGTGGCGCCACTGTCGTGGTCCACTGTTTCGCGCCAATATGGCAGTTGGGGCGTCACCGGACGAGAGACAGATTGGCATTCGATTCTTGGTCGAGGTCGAGAGCGGTCGTACCTTTACTGATTCACTTGTATTTGCACGTGTAGCTTTGTGAGCCTAATTATTACTTTAAATTGTATGTAGAGAAAGTGCATAATAATAAATTGATAATTGTAATATTGTAGCGGTTTACATTATTCTCCCGCGTGTTTCCAACATATCAGAAGTGGGATCAAACAAAAATCGATAGGATTTTTGCCACGCCACATAAACTTTCAGACATGGACGAGAGCCCAGGAGTGTCCCGATCAGGGGGCCGGGGCCCGGACAGGCGGTTCCGATCAGGGGACCGTGTCCCAGACCCAAGACGGTCCCGATCAGGGGACCGGGGTCCAGACCGAAGACGGTCCCGATCAGGGGACCGGGGTCCAGACCGAAGATGGTCCCGATCAGGGGACCAGGGTCCAGACCGAAGATGGTCCCGATCAGGGGACAGGGATTTAGACCGAAAGAGGTCCCGATCAGGGGGCCGGAGTCCAAACCCAAGAAGATCCCGATCAGGGGATCGGGGTCCAAACCCAAGAGCGTCCCGATCAGGGGACCGGAGTTCAAGTCGTCGTCTTGCGGAGGTAGCTGGTGATCAGGAAATACTTGACTTATCAAGAAGAAGTACAGACGCTGAGGTCAGACATCAACAGCCTCGTCGTGGGAGACGGTTAAGTCGATCGCGCCCAGCTACACGCAGAAGGTATTCCAGTACATCATCGGAAAGTTCGGGTGAGCGCCACTATTCTCGGTCTAAGCGAGCCAAATATTCTAAATCTAAGTCTAAAGATGATTCGAATCTATTAAGTCAGCTTGTGTCAATATTGGACAAAGTCAAGAGTTCGCATAAGCCTAAGCTTGCCTCGATTGCAAACGTCATCCCGGAATTTGATCCCATGACTAAGGAACAAACCGTTTTAACCTGGTTAACGAAGGTCGAAGAGTGCGCTGAAATATATCAGTGGGACGATAGAGAGACCGCCCACTACGCACTATTGAAATTAAGGGGAGTTGCTAAGTCATGGTATCAGGGGTTACCATCAGTTTTACATACGTGGCCAGAGTGGAAAAAAAAATTATTAGAATCTTTTCCGTGTCGCGAGGATTATGCCGAGCTCTTGACGGAGATGTTAAGTAAGAAGGCACGTTACGGGGATTCATTGGAACACTATTACTACTCGAAGGTCAACCTTTTGAATAGGTGCAAAATATCCGGCAGACAGGCCGTCGATTGTATATTACACGGTGTCGAAGATAGGGCTGCGAGAGTAGGTGCTCAAGCTGCTCAATTTACTGAACCTGAACAAATTTTAAAATACTTCCGGACCGTGAAATCAGGGCCAATTAGAGATCGAGAATCATATGCTTCCTCTAAGCAACGTAATGAATCTAAATTACAGGCGGGTTCGAAGCCCGGCACCTCTAAAGAAGGAGTTACAAGCAGTAACATCAGATGTTACAACTGTAGTGAAATCGGGCATCGTAGAACGCATTGCAACAAACCTGCGGTAACATGTTCCATATGTACGAGAGTAGGGCATCAGTCTATTCATTGTTTTAGAAACAAATTCAATAAAGAACAAGACAAAGAAAAACCCCAAAACAGCGATCCAAATAAAAGTGCAAATGAAAAACTGATAGCTAGGGTAGCTATTGATAATACAGATAAGAAGTATATAATTGATATTAAAATCGATGATAAACCGATTATATGTTATGTCGATTTAGGCAGCCAAGGTTCATTAATAAAATTAAGCACTGTCAATGAACTGAAGCTGAAAATCAATAATTCAGGGAAACTTCCTGCGTTGAGGGGTATAGGCGAAAATTTAGTGAAACCCCTAGGCATAGTGGTTGGTGCAGTAGAAATTCAAGGCATCTCTGAAATCGTTGAGCTATATGTTGTTCATGATGACGTAATAAAGCAGCCCGTGCTGATAGGTCAATCGTTCACCGAGAGACCGGGGATAATCATCACGAAAACTCCGTCGGAATTAATATTCCGAAAGGTTATCGACGACAAAGTCCATCTAACAGTAAGTAAAGAAACAGTAATACCCAGCAAAAGCATCCAGCCCATCGAGGTGACTACGAGCAGTCCTGTCTCTGGATCCGTAAGCGTTAAGGGTTCATTACGCGGGGCCGATGGAAGAGAATACTATTTGTTTCCGGGGCAGTACGACATGAAATCAGGTAATAGTGTCCTCCTTATATACAACGTCTCCCCCAATACTATTACGCTCCCTAAGGGATCTTTATTGACTAGGGTACTACTCAAAAAGTATGATGCAGTTTGCGACGACAACACGCTTACCGTATGCAGTGTCAGCATAAGTGAGACTGAGGTCGATGAGTCCATTGAATGTGGTGACAATTTAACAGACGAAGAGCGCCTAAAGCTTCAACAATTGCTATCTAAATATAACGAGACCTTTTCAAGTAGTCTTAAAGATCTAGGTTTCACTAATGCCACCGAAATGACAATCGAACTAGAAGACGTGCAACCGGTAGTATATCGACCGTACAGAATGTCTTTTGCAGAAAGGGCACTGGTTAGAGATATGACACAAGAAATGCTGGATAACGGTATCATCAGAGAATCTTCCTCCCCCTACGCCAGTCCCATAGTTCTCGTCCAGAAAAAAACAGGTGAGAAACGTCTATGTGTGGACTACAGGGCACTCAACCGGAAGACTAAAAAGGATCATTACCCACTCCCTCGCGTGGAGGACCAATTGGATCAACTATCAGGTAATACTCTATTCACTTCTCTGGATTTAGCATCCGGGTATTACCAGATACCAATTTCTGAAGAATCACGCCATAAGACAGCCTTTGTAACTCCCGATGGCCAGTTTGAGTACAACCGCATGCCTTTTGGCCTAGTGAATGCGCCGTCAGTCTTTCAACGCACCATAAACAAAATCTTACAGGACGCAAAAATTAAATACGCCATCGTGTATATGGATGACATCCTTATTCCTGCCAAAAGCGTCACGGAAGGGTTACAAAGGCTGGAAGAGGTTCTTTCCCTGCTTAAAAGAGGAGGACTGACGCTGAAGCTCAGCAAATGTAATTTCTTTAAGGAAAAACTTGACTTCCTTGGATTTGAGGTGAGTGCGGGAGGAATCCGCCCAGGGTCGCGAAAAACCGAAGCAGTCGCCAAATTTCCTAAGCCAGACAACCATCACGCGGTAAGACAATTTTTGGGATTATCGGGATTCTTCCGCCGTTTTATTAAAGACTACGCGCTCATCGCTGCTCCATTAACTGATCTATTAAAAAAAAATAATTCGTGGGAATGGGGGGAGCGACAAGAGAAATCATTCAACGAGATAAAGGCGCTACTGACGGAACGCCCTTGCCTGGCGTTATATGACCCTTGCGCCGAAACTCAATTACATACGGATGCTAGCAAGGTTGGTTTGGCCGGTATATTGTTGCAGAGTGATGTCAACGGAGTCTTCCGACCAGTTTCATATTTTAGCCGGAAGACAACACCTGATGAATCCAAGCTGCACTCTTACGAGCTAGAAACTCTTGCTGCAGTAGCGTCTGTAAACAGGTTTCGGGTATATTTAATAGGGAAGGCGTTCAAAATACTGACAGACTGCAACGCCCTTAGGTTCACACTAACCAAGCGCGACGTAATTCCACGAGTTGCCAGATGGTGGATACAGTTGCAGGAGTATAATTTCTCGGTGGAGTATCGGCCTGGAACGAGAATGGCGCATGCTGATGCCCTGAGCCGTAATCCGGTAAGTACGGCCCAACCAGAGTTCCACATTCTCGACATACTATCAGTTCAGACGGAAGATAATGACTGGATAGCGACCGTACAAAGTGCGGACGATGAGGTGAAGAGAATTAAAGATATCCTATCTGATCCCGAGTCATCCCGCATAAGTGACTACCATCAAAACTTTAAATTAAAGAACGGACGCGTTTATAGAGTTGTTGGCGAGGAGCTGAGATGGTACGTACCTAGAGGAGTAAGATGGCAGATTTTGAAGAGGAACCACGATGATGTTGGGCATTGTGGCTTTGACAAAACTTTACAACGCATTCAAAAACACTTCTGGTTTGCCAAAATGCGTCGTTTTGTCAAAAAGTACGTATCATCTTGCTTAGAATGCGCCCACCATAAAGCACCAGGAGGGAAAAATGAAGGAGAGCTACATCCTATAGACAAGGTCAGTATACCTTTTCACACCATCCACGCAGACCACCTGGGACCCTTCATAAAAAGTAAGGATGGAAGTTCTTACCTGCTGGTCATAGTCGATGGATTTACTAAATATATTAACATTATCCCCGTAAGAAACACCAAATCCACAACGACGGTGAAGGTAATCAAAACGCATATTAAGTACTTTGGCGTACCTACGAGACTGATTACAGACAAAGGATCTACATTTACGAGTAAAATATTTAAAGATTTTATCAGTAACTACGGTATAAAGCACATTGAAAATGCCGTTGCCACTCCTAGGGCCAACGGACAAGTGGAAAGGTTTAACCGCACCATCCTTGATGCTCTCTCCACTTCTTCTCATGGCGATAATGAAAAAAACTGGGTCGAATACATTCCCGACATCCAATTAGGTCTAAATACATCCACTCATAAAACCACTGGCAAAAGCCCGTCAGAACTCCTCTTTGGGTTCAATATCACCACCCGGTCACAAGGTATTTTGAACCCCGTTGTACACGATACAACCAGTATCGCTAGCCAAGACGAATTAGATTCTATCAGGTCAGAGGCTAGCGATAAGATAAAAAAACAACAAGAAAAGGATATAGAACGGTTCAATAGTAAACGTAAACCACCCACAATATATAAAGTAGGCGATTTAGTCCGTGTAGAACGTCAGTACCCACACGACGGTAAATCAAAAAAACTAGTAGTCAAGTACCAGGGTCCTTATCGAGTAGTGAAAGTGCTCCCTAATGATAGATTTATAGTCGAAGACACCCCTTTGACAAAGAAACAAGGGAGGCGATACGAAAATGTTGTAGCCATGGATAAAATTCAGCCTTGGCTGAATTTTCACCGAGATTTAGAGTCTAGTGATCACGACAGTAGTATAAGTGATAAAGATGTTTAAAGCAAATTTTGGCATGATTGCCTTTGCAATGTATTGATATGAATTGTTACTAAGAATTATTGTGACTTTATTGTACTTGTACATTTTGTAATTAACTGTCGCTTAAATTAAAATACCTGTATGTACCTAATACGTTAAAATTAATATATATTATAATGTTGATTTAAGGCGCGAGGTCTCGCCTTGAACAGGATGGCCGAGCTGTAAGGAGTTAAATATAATGTAATAATTAATTATATGAAGCGTACTTGATTTTAGCAATAATTCTGTGTATGATTAGTTGATCAATGACTAACTCTACTCCTTCCGGTGGCGCCACTGTCGTGGTCCACTGTTTCGCGCCAATATGGCAGTTGGGGCGTCACCGGACGAGAGACAGATTGGCATTCGATTCTTGGTCGAGGTCGAGAGCGGTCGTACCTTTACTGATTCACTTGTATTTGCACGTGTAGCTTTGTGAGCCTAATTATTACTTTAAATTGTATGTAGAGAAAGTGCATAATAATAAATTGATAATTGTAATATTGTAGCGGTTTACATTATTCTCCCGCGTGTTTCCAACAATCCTCAGTATGGAAGAAGAAGACAGCATTCAAGGGGACTCCTTTTTCACTTGCCGAATTCCTCACACCGCAGCGTCAGGCCCTGTTTACTGAGGCCCGCAAGATATTCGGCATGAGAAGCTGCTGGTGCCTTGATGGTAACATTCTTGTTAGGTTGGGCAATGGCAAGAGAGAGCGCATTGAATCCGAGGATGACATCATTCGGCTCAGGGCTTCACAGGACGAACGCCGGCCGCTGTCAGAGTCTACACCTGAGCCTGCGGCCGTTGAGGTGAGTGCGGCGGACAACTGCGGCCAGCCCGTGCGAACTCGCCGTGGCGTCAAACCAGTGTCGCATTATTAAGTGTTTGTGCCGTGATGACTCACATTATCATAGTTTATTTGGTGTTTCATATTTTTTTTAACTTCTTAATAATTTAGTTAATTTGTCTTTTACCCTCTTGTCCGCTTTTACAAAATTATAATGTAATAACACCATGTTTGTTCAGCGTCAAACTGTCAGCTGTCATTGATGACAGTTGTGAGTTATCATTGTCATTGCTTGTAAACCGTTTGAGGTCTTGTTTTAGCTGCTTGATTTATATTCCACTTATTTCTGTAAATTCGTTATTTGATCTATCTTTTCTGTTTTTTTTTTCTATTTTTATTTTGTAATCTCTCACTGGCAAACCGGCAGGATTAGCAGGATTGCATTGATTATTCTGTGCCGTCAATGTTTGTTATTTGCTGATATACAGTGAATTCATCCTTACTTGTCTTATCAGGTAAACAAACATTTTTTGAAAACATTATCACACTTTTCTCTGCAATTACACATTAATCACGTCAACTGTTGTTGCATACTTAATTAAACTCGCAAAGTATTATAATCACTCAAAAAAGCACTGAAAAATATCATTTCTGTAAAGATTTTCGTCAATAAACGCTGTTACGGTCGGATAAATTTAAAAACATCTGACATTGATGTGACATTGCGATGTCTAGATTGTCTATGTACCGTAATGTTGGCATGTCAATATATCGATATTAATACTTGAAGTACAACTTGAGGAAAATGCAATTAAAATAAATTGCAGTAATGTACCAATATTTATTAGGGTTTCGTAGCAAAAATGGCAACGACGGAACCTATAATTATAGTTTCGCTATGTCCGTCTTTCCGCAGCATAGTTAGCTCAGTGTAGAGGTGTGCGCCGATCGGCGTGGCGTCCGCCGCCGGTCATTTTAGCCACGCCGCCGCCGCCGATGTTTTCACCGGCGTGAAATCGGCGTGAAAATAATTCGTAATTTTTTTTATCTGTTTTATGTGCGTACATTGCAACACGTCATTAGAAGTATCCAAGATTATATTTCTCACACTTCGTGTAGGTACTTAGGTAGATCACGCATCATTACCCTAAAATTTATTTAATATAAAGCAAAGGACTATGCGTCAAAATGGACCAAAAACCAACAGAGCTGGGAGTAGTGTCATTAAAAAGGTCTGCTTATGTTCTTAATTTTATTCTACGGGTGCAAAGTTGAATTCCATTGGATGATTTTATATGAGTAAAGCGTTCTGCGGGAACTCTCTAAGTAAATCACCGTCGTCCAGACACCATTCATCATAGTATTTACTCTGACTAAAATACAAATATCTCCGTTTTGCAATGGAATTTAACATAGTGCCCATAAAATGAAATGAAATAAATGTAAATACCTATTTAATGACACCACTTTCAGCTCTGTTGGTTCTTGGTCCACTCTCCATACAAATATGCCCATGGTCCTTTACCTGCATGCCAAACAAATTAAGAAGCGAACAGCTTTCCGTGGTTTGTTTGTAGTTATAACAAGATAACAATAAATAACGTGTGCGATACAGGCAATATAAACTCGTTGTCAACGGCGCAAGAGTGCGAGGTGCGGGCCGTCCGCACGCCGAGCAGGTGGCAGCCCGGCACCATAAGCGCGGGGAGTCAGTCAGCCATTTTGAGTGGACGCGGAACGCACGCTTGATGTTACGCAGCAGCCATGTCGGACTATTTTGACAGGCCTTTCCATCTGTGTCAGATGTTTTAAGCAGCATCCAAACGACACTTGTGTTCGTGGCTGTATAGCCCAATGCGGGAGAGGATCCCGCGTCCACACACACGACAGGTGTATGCTCCCCCAGGTGGTCGAGGGTTGGAGGCCTGCTCATGGCGCCTCATACGCTTCTTCTTTAGTGAGGCGAACCAGGATTTGTCGTGCTTTGACCATCATGGACAACGCGACGCCACATCGGCCGGTCTTCGGCCAATTGCTGCCATTGGTTGCATGGTATGTTGAAGGCAACCATGTCGCGCTTCACGTAGTCTTTAAAACGTAGCATAGGCCTTCCGACCGGCCGCTTAGCGTCTGCAACCTCTCCAAGCAAGATTTGAGTCCGTTTCATTCGATACACAAGCTGAAGCCACCTTAGTCGTCTCTTCTTTACTATGGCTGTGATATTTACTAGGGAGCTGCGCCTCGCCTAGAACAGACTCGTTTGTCACGTGATCCTTCCATGTGATGCCCAGTATGCTCCGCAAACAACGCATATGGAAGGAGTTCAGTCGGCGCTCTTGTTTTGAGTAGGTTGTCTAGGATTCAGCTACGTAAAGGAGAGTGCTTTTGGTACACACGTTTGGTAAATTAGCAGTTTTGTTTATACCGTAAGATGTTTGTTGTCCCAAGCCTTTGCAAGGAGCCTACCGACCGCAGTGGCCGCTCTACCGATGCGGGAGTCGATCTCTGCGTCAAGTGAGAGATTGCTCGACATGAGCAAGCCAAGGTAGCAAAACTTGCTGACCAACTCGAGAGGCGCGCCTTTGAGTGTGATCGTTGGTTGTTATGAACATCCTTGCGCTAGTATAACGGGTTTCTGCCGTTAATGGACATGGAAAAGATGTCATAAGATCTTGAAAATTTATCCATGATGGTCTGCAGCTGGGATTGATCGTCGCTCACAGTCAACATCGACATATTTGTTGACAGCCTTCTCTTTGCAGACGTGCATAGAGAAGGCTGTCAACAAATAAGTCCTGCCTATGTCGCTTTGACTTAAGCCTTGCTAGATTATACATCTGACCATCGGATCTTGTGTACAGATGTATGCCCTGTAGATCGTCTCCAAAAGCAACCTTCAAGAGTACAGAGAAGAGGATTCCGAAGAGAGTGGGTGCCAGTACACAACCTTGGCGCACGCCCCGGCGTACGTTGAAGGGAGCAGATGTTTCGCTGTTGTGGAAGATTGTGGCTTCCATACCCTCATGGAATGACTGCACTATCTTCAGGAGCTATCTATATATCTTTGTAGGACAACCCACACTAACAAGAACCGAGTACAGCCCCCTCTGCTCACAGTGTCAAAGGCTTTGTTAAGGTCGACAAAAGCCACGACCAGAGGACCCTTTTGCTCCCTACACTTTTCCTGTAGCTGCCTAAATATCATGTCGACAGTTGACCGTGGGCCCTAAAACCACATTGTGCCTCTGGATATACGCGGTCAGCCAGCTTTTGTAATTTAGCCAAAGTGGCCCTAGCAAAAGCTTTGCCGACGATGCTAAGAAGGGATATACCACGGTAATTGTTGCAATCACCGCGGTCACCTTTGCCTTTGTATAACGTGACGATATTAGCATCGCGTATATCTTGAGGTACGCATCCTTGTTCCTAGCATTTGGTCAGGTTGTTATGAAGGACGGGAAGGATACACTTAAGCTTAACGATTTCGGTGTAAATTTCGTCTTTGCCCGGGCTTTTACCGACTTTAAGCTGCTTGACGGCCAGATAGAGTTCCTCTACGGTAGGTGCGGAGTCTAGCTCGTGCCAAGTA